>PNEQ01002487.1:0-10636 GCA_003012365.1 Medauroidea extradentata
CGTCTGCAAAGCTAGTGCAAGGGCGAGCAGAACTATTTTCTGCATCCGCAGTAACTTCCTATCAGTCATTAAGTAAAATAAAACCTTAATTAACATGTTAAGTGTATTAATAAATCTAATTTAAGCTCAGGACAAAGTAGTCTAGTAATGAATTGCAACAAAGGTATTAAACTGTATAATTACCACTTTGACAAAGAGTTGTGAATCGGCGCATGAATATGTAAGGGTGGCTGAATCAAGGTAAGCAGCGGACCTGGATGGGGGACAGTTGGGTCGGAATCGCGAGGCGAGACCGACGTGTGTTAGGCCGAGGGCCGAGAGAATTTTATTTGGTATCGCGAGGCGAGAGAGACGTGTACGAGGCTCGGGGCCGAGAGAGCTGCTGGTATGGGGTCGAGGCAAGCGTGGCCGCCCTCGCCGAGTTTAAGGCGTTTTGCTAGGTTTTCTTGACTTTATAAGTGGTGAAGGAAGCGGCCAAGTAGCTGCAGGGTTTCTATTCTGTTTTAGTTGAAACGAAGGACCGTAATATGTATTATTGTGTGTAGTTAATGCACGTCACATCTGCCGTTGTAGTCTTTTCGGCGCGAAACTCCAACCAGGCCTAAAGTGAACCTTGCATCAGACATTTTATCCCGAGGGATACAGCAATGTAAAATTTTTTGTTACAAGTTATTTTTGGACAAACTACATTAAACTTCAAGTGATTTACTCGAGAATCTGACTTTTTAATTGTATCTTCCTTCTTGAGACTCGACTGAAACTATCCGGCAAACTTTTATGTAAGGACGCATTACAGTAGGATGGGATGATGAGTACCATTTACCCTGAAGGCAATGTGGACTCAATGGAGGATGGAGATTTCATGTGCGGAAAAGATTAACATTCCTCGAAGGCCCTTGGTGAGTGCATCAGAGTGCAAGGTGAAACTGCAAGGTTTCTCCGATAGTTCTGAGAAGGGCTATGCTGCTATATAGTATACCTTCGAGTGATCCCTGCTGTTGACCCAGTTACAGTGTACCTTCTAATGGCTAGGTCCAAGGTAGCCCCAATGAAACGAGTAACTTTACCCTGATTAGAACTGTGCGGGGTATTGCTGCTAGCGAAAACCATTCTTTATGTGCTGACTGTGCATGGCTCTAGATTGCAGGTTGATGAGGTTTTTGCTTCGACAGACTCAACCGTGACGTTAGCATGGATTCAGTCACCGTTCCACCCCTGGAAAACGTTAGTTGCCAACAGAGTAGGGGAAATTCAGACCAATACACCTCCAGAGTGGTAGTATCATGTTCGATCATATGTAAATCCTGCTGATTACACATCTCGTGGTCTGTTGCCATCAGAACTGATCAACCACCCACTTTGGTGGACAGGACCTCCATAGCTAAGCAAGAGTCCAGAAGTGGAGCATCCACCTCAAGACCTTGCACACCTGCATGACTGCCTGTCTGCTGAGCAAAGAGTTCTGGTATCCATGATAGGGAAGGTTCATCAAGTTGACTTGGCGTTGCTGGTTCGATTTTCATCATTGAAAAAGATCAAAATGATAACAGTATACTGCTTACATTTTATGACATTACCGAAGACAAGCCACCACAGAATAATGGGACCTATCACTGTTGCAGAGCTGCAGGCAACGATGCTCTTCTGGGTGAAGAGGATACAAGCAGCAAAATTTAGTGCAGAGCTCGTTGCTCTCAAGAAGGGCGAGTGCCCACCTTCACTGAAGAGTCTAAACCCATTTGTTGATGAGGATGGCATCATTAGGGTTGGGGGAACACTCCAGGCCTCCTCCTTGCCCTACAACCGCAAACACCACATGCTACTCTCCAAGAAGTGCTGTTTGGCAGAACTGAATATCGATCAGTTACACATGGATTTACTTCACCCAGGACCTCAACATTTGTTATCAGTAATGCAGCAAGAGTTCTGAGTGGTAAATTGAAGGAATGTAGTCAGACGAAGATTACTGCAATGTGCAACTTGCTTCTGTTGTCATCCAAAGCCAGTGACACCTCATATGGCTGGTCTTCCTGCTCAGCAAATCATCCAAGCAAAATCATTCTTGAAAACAGGTGTAGACTATGCCGGCCCATTCACTATCACAATGTGCAGGAGTCGAAAACCACGGACCTTTCGAACCTATCTGTGCTTGTTTGTCTGATTCCCCATGAAGGCTCTTCATTTGGAACTGGTGTCCGAGCTATCTTCTACGGAAGCATTAATGGCTGCATTCCACAGATTCGTTGCATGGCGGGACTGCTGCCTAGGGATATTCAGTGACTGTGAGACTTATTTTGTAGGTGCTGGCAGGAAACTCAAAGAGCTCCAGCATTTTTTGTCACGTGTGAAGAACCATGTGGCACTTCAACAGATGTTGCAAGATCATAAAATTGAGTGATGCTTCAATCCACCATCAGCTGTTCATTTTGGAGGTCTGTGGGAGGCAGGTGTCAAATCGGTCAAGGCTAACTTGGGGAAGGTAGTTGGACTGCAAATTCTTACGGCGAAGAATTTTACACTATGCTCACACAGATTGAAGCAGTGCGTAATTCCCATCCATTATCAGCCATGTCCACAGATCCCTCTGACCTTGCACCCTAGGCACCAAGCCATTTTCACACGTTAGGACTGTCCCAGCCAGTTCCTTGTGATGACTTCACTGCTGTGCCTGTGGGACGGCTGTCACGATGGAATCTTCTACAGCGAATTCACCAGGATTTCTGGCGCCAGTGGCATCGAGACTATTTGCACCAGCTGCAGGTCAGATGAAAATGGACAGCGGGGTCTACCAACCTACAACCAGATGACCTGGTTCTTATCCAAGACCCAAATGCATCTCCTCTTCACTGGCATCTTGGCCGGGTGGTGAAGACATATTCACCGTGCTGACAGTATTGTCCGTGTAGTTGAGCTGTGTACAGCTCAAAGTCTTTTAAAAAGACCAACTGTAAAACTGTGCCCGCTACTGTAAATTTGGAATTATCATTTCAAGGTGGGCAGGACTTTGAGTGACCGTGTACATAAATGTATGGTTGTGAGAAAGAGACTGCTGTCTTTCGTTTTGACAGTGTTGGAAATGGAACCCATTTTTTTTTTCGTGTGACATCGTGTTTCATTTTGTTTAGTGTAGATTCAAGATGGCGGACAGGATAACAAGAGCATGTCCTCGATGCCTAACACTTTTGTAAATATTGCAGAACAAATGGTCCAACCATCGCATGAAATAAGTTGCATAAATTAACTAAACTATCTTCTGAGCAATCACAGTGCAACACTGCCGAATACAAATATGCAGAAGCCATACTAATAAACCTCAGACATTAACACAGGCAAAACAGATGAATTTCAGTTTTGGCAGTACTACATAACATTGTGTGTCACTTTTAAAACGGTTTTCCAGAACTAGTAATATAAACTCTGAACTCTTAATGGCACCATTTTCACTGACTTTTCAAGCAACCGAGCAGTGTTCAGTGCCAACCCAAAAAGAGGAAATGTACCTACTGTTCTGATTAAATTCCACCACACTTTGCTTAGCACATACTGGGAAAACAAATGAAACATTGCATTTAACACTGTAAAGCACCACGACCAAAAAAAAAAAAAAGTTATAAAATTGTCACTATTTGTGTATGGTGATGATCTGTTGTACACAACTGCAACGGAAAAACAACATATTAAGTAGTTGTACTAACAGTTATAATTTTTCAAACACTTTATTATGTAGTTATCACATGAACATAGAATGAGCACACCTATGTGTACGGCCCATTGAGTCCAACAAAAAAATGTGACACCAGTTCAGCACAGCAAATATGCAACGAAAATATGACTTGATTGGCTGAATGTCTCTAAATTAAATGTAAATAGCCAATCAGACACTGGGAATAAGGATGAGCCACACAATATAATTTGCCCACCTACAACCAATGAGAAAATCTCTACCAAACATAAGCGGTCCCAATAACTAAATATTTCATGGAATTCTACAAGATTGCCCTGATAAATCCCTGATATTTCCAGGTAGGCTTTAACACACTGATTAATCCCAGTTTTCCAAGTGGGTGACCACCCTGTATATACAGCAATTTGACACTAACGTAAATATGTACAAAGAATGGGTCATCAACTAACATCAAAAACCAAAAGAAGTCCAGAAAATTGTAACACAGTATCACAGGCCCAAAGAAGAACCAGTGTATCCAAGGGCACAAGAAATCATAGTGGTGGGAAAGTAACAAAAACATACGCACGTACGCGCACACACACACGCGTGCGCGCGTGCACTGTATATACTTGTCTACAACGTGCCCTCGTGGATAGCGTGCCCCAAGATTTTTGGAACAAGGTTCAGGGGAAAAAAATGAAGTGGCTTGCTAATATGTAAATAAAATCATGGAAGTACAAAATAGTAAAGCAGCGTGAGGAAAGCTACAATGAATCGCCAAGAGAGAAGTGTGGAAAGAGACGTGGCTGGCAACAAGGAAGAGAGAGTGAGAGTGAGAGAGAGAGAGAAAGAGAGAGCGAGGACACAGTTGTACGAGATGGTGAAGCAGCATGACGGAGAATATGATGCAGGGCCAAGGAGGGAGGGAGGAAAGAGACGTAGCTGGCAACAAAGGAAAGAGATAGAGGAAAGATAACATTCACACAGGCTAGAGAGTGATGGCGTGGAGAGGGTGGAGGCAGCCATGGGGGTGGTACTTGTGCCTCCCTCCTCGGCAGCTATCTATAAACAGCCTGCCAAGGTCACTTGCTGCTGCCTGCCAGCCTGCGCACGTGCATGTGTGTGCACGCACCCTGTCTACCTGCGCAACACTCCCTAAATTTCTTGGCCTCCCAGAAAAAAGAACAGTGTTGCCATTTTTTTCTTTCTTTCTTTCGCCACGGAACGATCCCTGATTAGGAGAGAAGTCAAAATTACCTTCTCATATTGCTTCTGCCAGCCACCCACAAACTTTTGTTTCTGCCACGTCAAATTGCAAAGCAGCATATTTTGTAACAGACAGTTTGAACCGACAGTGTAAAAGCTAGTAAACTTCTGGCCATCAGACAAGTTTTTAACCCACGTATTAACGTAAACACTGAGTAACATTTTGAACAGGAACGTGGATAAGGACAAACAAAAAGATTTAGGTTTTAGCAGCGACGGTTACTACAAAGCGCAGGTTGTGGAAAAGGAAGGGGGGACAGAAAAGAGCTGGAGGAACCAAAAATTCTATCTCTCTCTTCCTCCTAATATTGCCACCCATCAGCCTATCAGTTTACGACAACTCCGCAACTACGCCTTCTTCTCCCCACACCGCACTGCCTATTTTTCCCCACTTATTTTTTTTTTTAATTTTCCATCTATAGTGCATATCATTCAACACAAGTTTGACAAGCAAAACATGAGCAACGGCGTATGTCCACAAACTAATAAATTCTAATTGTAAATTCCTATTGCAACAAACATTTTAAAATCTCCATACAGTATGAACTATGGATGTAGAAGTAGTGTAAATTGCAGTTATTTACACAAAGTAAAAATAGCTTCAGAATATTCAAAAGAGTTTGCTACACAAGTAGAGATAAGTGCATTCAAGTAATCAAACATCAGCAATTTTTAGCACGAAATATGACAACTCACCAGATAATAAACATCCAACTAGATGTGACGGCTATGACAGCCGTAGACCTACAGACGAGCCTGTATTTTCTTGCACTGTATTAGGCACAGCAGCACAATTTGTAATTCACATTAAATTTGATTTTTTCAATCATAATACTATACACCCATGTATTGTGTGCACCCCTACTTTATCATAAGGAACAAAAAAGTACAGTCAATTTTAAGACAGTTATTGTATTTGTTCTGTTCTGTGCTAGATACATGTGCCTTTAAAAACAGTGCCTGTCACACCTAGATAATTTATCCACATTCTGAGAAACATCCTCAACTACATATTCCAAACTGCATCAATTGTGCCCTTTTTAACAACAGTTGATTACTGTCCAAGGCAATGTGTTTGGCTGAGGACTGCAGATAAACTGGTTATTATTTTTGTCCTGCCATTCACTTCTCAAAATCTCCATGTAAAAAAAAAAAAAGAGCTGGTTTGGTTTATAAAATAAGGACGTGAACTTGTAACATGCCTTGCGGTTTCCCAAGTAAATATATGTGCCTACGCATCGGCAATCTGTGTGTGTGCACGCATGTGGGTGAGTTAGTGACTCATGCCAGACAACCTACCAAAGCTTTGTTGTCAAGGCTCGTGTCAAGCCGAAAGAGAGGATGAGAGACAGAGAGACATTACTGTATCCATAAGGCAGCAAGAGCTCCCGGAGTGTGCACGGAACACATTTTAATACTTTGGGAGGCAAGGATGTGAGCAGAGTGAGTCTATGCATACTGGCTGAAAGGTATCCATTTTTAGACGTGTGCTACTTTTAGCACAGCACTAAAGAGAAATGCAGAAAAATGTGATCAAAAAATTTCAATTAATTAATATTTTCAGATTTTCTTCAAATACAGTATTTAACTTTTTCCAACTAGGGTCTTAACAGATAGGTGGGTGATCATAATAAATGTGATCTTAATACAGGGGTTTTACTATATACGCACAACTCACGATCAGCAACATTAACCTCAGTGATGTTGCTTGGGGGCAGCCATGTGGTCGTCAGTCCCACAACCTGAGTAAAAGGTCTCGTGCTCACATTTTTTTCTCCAAGCTAAAAACTGGCGTCTAAGGGTCTCTTTAACCTTCACCTGAAAATTATCTCTCGTCACTCAGTCCCCATACAACACAGAGTCATGTTAAGTTAAATCTCTAATTTTATAAGTGGTCATTTGACATTTACCTACTGTATGTAACTGATGTATCTCATGCTTTACATTATGCAAACAGTCGATTCCATTCAAATATAAATAAAAACATTAAAAAGACAACTTTTATTCAGTTGTCCCTGTAATTGTTTATTTTGTAAATTTTATATGACTTAATACAGAAACAGATACGTAACTTGTTAATCATATCTAATTTAGAAAAACACAGGCAGAAGTGATCACAGAAACAAAGTATAGGACATTCTACATGAAAGTAACGTGCACACAGAAAAAAAATATAAGAGAAGTTCAGAGCAATCAAAATACTAGAAATTGCCGCTGAAATTTTAACATTAAAAATGGTTTATCATGGGGGCCAATGTCAATGGAATATTATCAAGCTATTGGCAAATATACATCAATTCATCTGGGGAATTGTGAGATCACAGACAAAATAAAAATACTCTAGCTTCATGTCAAGTGTGTAGTACACTCACTGGAAACCCTTGTTCTCAGGTGGCAGGTACACGGAGGGGAAGTTGTCGAGGTCAGGGAAGTTGCCCGCCAGGTCCGTGCACTCACGCTGGGATGGCCATTCCTCGTCAGACTCGAGCAGAACTGCTGGGGAAGCTGGACTTTGCTCTGTAGTTTCCCCTCCACCCCAGGGAGTACCAGGGAGGTCCACCCCTTTCAGGCGACTGCTATTCGGAGGCAAAGGTGTCCCATCCTGTAGGTGCTCCAGGGCAGATGACAGCTGCTTGCTGATTTCCTTTGCCTGCACACAGGTGCAACACACTATTCTGGCAAAGATACATTGGTAATAATGATCCTACAATAACATAAGATTTCTTTCAATGTAAAAAAAAAAAAAACGTACGCACGTGCACACAGAGAAAGAGAGTTGTACAGATGCACATATTAAGTCTGAGCTTTACTGAAGTCATGATTTGCTTTACCTTTAGAGTCACCTGTAATGCAGTTGCCTACCTGGCACTAAATTGCAGTGCATTTGTATTTACTGAAACTATTTAACATGTTCACAAGTACAAAAAGTATTCAAAATAATGACATGGTGGTTACTTTGATTGCGTTGTGTGCATTAAAAACTTTATTTACATGTCCCTAACTAACACATAAAAGCTGCTTTTGTAGATTACCGTCTCTTGAATGTAGTAACTGGATACAAAGTAAATTACAATATAAGTGCACATAGCACTTTTCTTTAGCCATACACCTAATAAAATCATAATCATAGCTTAAATTCCTGAAATGTCTTGGTCATAACAAAAGCCCTTTATGTCAGTTTAATGGCATTTGCTTATAAGCTGTTAGAAAAGCTTGACATGCACTGGACAGAATCGCCCAGGGTGCTTAATCAATTCCCCTCCTTCCCTCACAAGCACTCCTCCCCTCCCTCAGTAGACGGTAATCACCTCAAATGTCCTTTCACAACACGTAAACCGAAACACTTCTGTAGTATTCTGTCTACATGTTGAAGGCAGTAACAAACACATAAACATAATAACCTCATGAAAAATGTGGTGGCAGAAGTTAAACCGTGTTTCAAATCTAAGCAAGCAATCTACAAATAATTTAATACCCTTCATATATTTCCTTTTTATTCATTAAAAAAATTTATATTTGATGAGAAACATGTAACACGAGAAATATCAATCACAAAAAACTTTGGAACCAACAACGTGAAATTATTCATACATCAAAATGTAAACTAAGATATTACGTAAGAGAAAAACTTTCTTGAACATGGTATTTGGTTACATAAGGAACACGTCAAAACAACTGACGGTTTTTTAACATGCAACACATACAAAAATTTAGTACATATTTTTATAACATATGCAAATAAAGACTAGTTTAAATTTCTAAGACCTTGCATTAAAGAGGTTATGGCCAATATAAATGCCAAAAAATAAAAGAATACAAATCTACAATCATTATCCAATAATGTTCTTAAGGCTGTCACAATTTTAAATCACCTCGTAGTTGTAAAATACAAGCCTTGATTAATGATTTTGAAAACTCAAAACGAGCAATGATAGAAAGAAAAATCACAAAATAAATATTTAAAAAATTGATGTTCACAGTTTTACATGACTGAGGAATTTTCTCCAACAAGTTGCCAAACTGAGATGAATTCTTTTTATAAAAAAACCAGCACAAATAAGAATTTTAACTTTCCAAAACTTTAGTCAATTTTATAATTTTCTAAATAATTAACAGTATTCAGCACAAGATACAATGAGGTATTCGTATTACCACCAACAGTTGAACATGCATTTATCAAATTAATGCCCTTCGACCATACCCAGATCCACTTCAATATAAATACTTCCAAGACATTGTTTTTATGCACGTGGATACACATTGTAAAGGGTATATTTCATATATACTATAAAATGTAGTGATAAGCTACAATTTAAGACATTATTCTTATTTTTTCTGTAAAGGCAATAGTTTCAATTAAGTGGATTCAACATTAATATTTATTACAGTGCAATGGTCAGAGGTATATACAGGTACGACGTACTCCAGTAATATTCATTAATAAGAAGATTATTTATGTATTTTAATGATGATAAAATGTAATTCTTTATTTTGTGTAATAAACGTAGGCCGTTAATAGCGGACTCACGCATTAGCGGTAGGCAGGATGCCCCTCTCTGATTGGCTGAGAGGAACTTCGTCACCTCCTTGTGCTCGGAGGTGGGGAAGGAACGCGAGGCTAACAGAGGAGTACGCGGGAAGCTGGGAGAGACGCGAATATGTAAGCAAGCAAGCAACACATGCTTAACTCCGGTGGGAAAAGGATAATTTCTTTGTCGTCGTCAAACTGCGGGGCGGTGGACAGTGTACTTAGGGGTCACCAGTCAAGTGGACTTCTGGGTAGTCGCGGCCATTTCCCAAATAACTCAACTCCGTCAATTACCTTTTTAACACTGGAGAAAATACTTAATTGTTTCGCTAACATAAGTCAAAGTAGTTCAACGTCAACGGAATCTGCAACCCAAGGTGCGTGGGTTCGTCGGCAATTGTTTTATAATCAGAAATTTGAGTTTTCTTTAGCTAGCTGGGCACATCATCAGTCTTTCATTAATCCATTTTAATCGTCGTAGATACGGACGGAAGGAGATTAAGGACAGTAAACCCAATAGCCGCAGAGAAGGGCGTCAAACTGAATGAAAACATAAAAATAAATTACCGTAGTTAACTTCATTCCATTTCGGCTCCTTTCAAACTTTAATCAAAGGTAACAAAAATACTCCAACGATGTAGCGAGGTTTACTTGTTGCGTGCGGGTTAAAATATTTTTGTACATTGTGACATTTTCGTGGAAAAAATTATTTATGCAAATATGCAAAAATTGGCTGCACACGAGTTTTAAGACTCCAAAAACTGTAAAAAAACATGTGTAGTTAATCTCACTCAACCAGTTACATATACATAACAAAACCTCTAGCTAACAAAACTCAAGGAACAAAAAAAATGACAGTTTGTTGTGTGGAGGTTTGTTAAATAGAGGTTTCACATAACAGATTTCTACTCGATGTAGAGCAATATGAGTCTAAAGAAGGATATTAAGATATAGAGCATGAGTATTGGGTAATCCTTCTCGAGTTAGAGCTAATCTTGACCCAGTGAGTGACTACCGAGTAAGCCAACAGGAAAAGCCCTAGTAATGATACCACAGAGAAGGTGAATCTTCACATAAATACAGTAGAACCCCGATTTAACGAAATGCCATTGGACCCGAAAATGTTTACTCTAAATCAATGTTTCGTAAAATCCGACTTCAACCCCCCCCCCCCC
>PNEQ01002487.1:20233-48471 GCA_003012365.1 Medauroidea extradentata
GTAGCGTTTAGTGGAAAAAAAAAAAAAAAAAAGTAGGCATTCCTTACTAGTAAAATGCCCTTGTAAATTATTCACCAAAGAAAGAAGGAATAAGCGGATGTATTTATTCATTGCGCAGTTATATATAACTTAACGTAAAAACATTCCCTCGACGTTGTTAATGAATTGTATGAGAACGTAGATACTAGTAGCGTGCAAAACGGACAGATAGCGCAACTGTACGAACGTTCACAAGATGGTTGATAGATAGCGGCACCGTAGCATATACCGACATTGTTCCAAAAACGCCATTTTGTGACGTTCTTACCTAAAATCGTCGAGAATTACATGTATAAGTGATTGAAAATAATCACTTTCAAAGTCAGTATATGCGGTAAAAATAAATTAGGAGTTCCGGGATTACATAATACACGAACGTCTATTTATTTTCCAAGTTCGACATACCAGGAGACAAATGTTTCTATACTTGGAGAATAGGTAGCGCTATTATCGTGCTCACTTGTGAAACCCACGTTTTACGACACGCAGTAACGCATTGTTTTAAGCAAATTTAAGACCAAGTTAATTGTTTTAAGTACGTATGGTGTTAACGCAATTAAGAAAAATATCACGCTATTATTTATAGGGTTCGTGTAAAAAAGTAAACTCATTCGGCGCGAAACGAGAGAGATATAAGACGTCGTGAAACAGCCTAGAAGGAGGCTGTACTATAGTTAAATGAGCATATGCGCATGCGCTGGAACTTTGCGTCTATAGTACGACCTCAATATAGATTCTAATACGTCGTAGTTGGAGACAGGCCGGCCGGCTTGACACAGGCGCCGCCGCCGCCGCCGCGCGGTTTTCAAACTGTCACTGCCACATTTTTTAACGGATTTTCGCTATTTTTGTTTTATTTTTAATATTGTGAGTTACCAAGTAATAACTGCAACTCTACAATTCATATTTTAATGCCGTGAATTAGATAGAGTATGTTTTATTCATTGTCAACGTAATTCCTTACAATTTTTTTGTCATATAATTTTGTTATTTTTTGAGGGTTCCTGAGATTGTATTCGTAGAATCGCTACCTTCGTTAAATCCAGGGTTCGTAAAATCGGGGGTCTAGTGTAAGTGAATGTTATTTGAAAATGTGTCTTTTATGCTGGCACAGAGATTATAGAAACTTTATCTTTGATTTTATGAGTTATTAGGGTAAGTTAAATAATTGTTTTTGAATTTTACATGAGTATGGAATCTACAAACCAGGAATTTGGAAATTCAAAGCAAATTTCGCACCTAAAATTTGTAATCATTTATTTTGTTAATAAATTGAAATTTATTGTTTAAGAATCGGAATCGAATCGAAAATTTCAATTTTTTTGATTATTCGAATCGGAATCGAATCGAAATGAAATCCTGGGAATCGCCCAGCCCTAGTAGACACACAAACGAATAACATTGACTACTACTGCCCTCCGGGTGACCAAGAGCCAAGGAAATGCACGGCGTCGTCAGCGATATCAGCAACTGCCGACAGATGTGCGCAACTTGGCAACACCGGACTGAGGCACGCCGCGCACTATATGGCAACGCAGGGCTACAACAGCTGCTTGCAAGGTCATTGCATTCGCGCTTTGTCTACCAGCCTAGCACTAGACGGTAGACACATGAATGTGTGGTACGGTACCTAGCTCGTTTTTTCCCCCGAGAGTTGTAGGCTGGCGAGACAAAGTATCTCGGCACGCGCTCCAGCTGCATTGATTGCCGCTTCGCTGCGAGGAAGTGTCCTTTATTATGAATGACGCTCATCAAAATTTTCTACCGTAAAATTTATTAAAAAAACGGTGCACTTGTTTTCATTTGTGACGAAAAAGGCAAGTCCTTGAAACATCATACAACTCCACAGCTTACAGCTTAGTTTTCAAACGATTTTTAGGTTACCAAAAATTTTTGCACCTTCATATAAGACGAGTAGCAATTTTTGAAGGCCAAAAATATGTACAAACAGTCGTCTTATATGCCGGCAAATACGGTAATAAAAATATTTGCTAAACAATAAACTGCGTCACTTGGAAAAATTAACACAGGCACTATAATTATAGTGGTTTAATTATTTTATAGCTTCAGTGCAATGTCTAAAGTAAAGCTACTTCGGAGTGGCCAGGGACTGACCTGGGCCTCGACATTCTTGAGCAGCACCTGAAGACTGTGAGTGATGTCCATTTGCAGGCCAAGAGCCAGTCTCTGGCTGTCCCTGCTCAGGTCACAGCTCAACACAGATTGGCCGTCCTGCACCTTCTGTCTGCAGCTCTGTACTGCAAGACCAAACAGCAGCACCATCAGCCACACACTCTCCAAGATCCTTTGCTGCATAGTATCATACATATCTAGGTATCACCCGCAACTTTTTTTTCCAAAATTTAGGTTTGTAAAAGTAGGCTGCAGGTGATATATAGGTAAAACTACACTTAGGCTGTTTTTGCACACTGACGAAAAAGTGCCGCCATGCCGGTATTCTGCCTTAGTACAAGCTGACAGCCATTCCTTTAGCATTAACCAATGAGCATGAAATGGCTTAATAAATCCATGTAATGGCTGTGATAACCACGTGGAATGATGACGGAGTTGAAGATGGGATGGCGGGTGTACAGAAGCGAGTGGAAGGGAGGGGGTGGTGGTAGAGCAGGCAGTCAAGGTCACATTTCTTGAACTTTGCTGCACACAAACTGTCAGAAGTGTGATTTAGCGAAGCGCATATCGTAGATACTGAATAGTTTTACCGTGTGTTGGGTGAAGGTACACATTTACTGAGTCGTAAAAGACTGCTTTCATTCACAGTTGGAAAAAATTTAAGATCATCAATGAAGAGGAAGAAATGGGTAATCGTGCTGCAAAAAGTAAGTATGATGTCGACGTATCGTGTGTGCGGGACTGGAGCTGCAAATTGCTTATGAACTCGGTGTGGGTGAAGCCTTATTGATAGTTTGTTGTGGAGTCCGTGATATGGAAACGGGAGTGAGAGCAAATACTGAACAGCTGAGCAAGGTCATGCTCACGCCTACAACATACCTGCCAACTTTTTAAAATGACCATCAGTAAAACTTTTCCAGAATGTCACATTTTTGCGTAAACTGCACGCGGCAATTTTTGTGCCAAATTATATCAGTCCCTATGTCTTACAAACTGTAACATAATAACATTTATAATATTTTAAAAGTTTATTTGTTTTTAAAGTAGGCCTTATCAAGACCTAAATATGCAAAAACAATTATTTGCCAAGTTATACTTTGAACAATTTCCTGTTCACGTAATCCTTTGAAAATTCATCATTCTTTTATAATTCAAAATGTACACTTGGATCTTTAAACAACCTGTAAGCACGGTTACAAATATAAATAGTTTCACAAAGTTTGATATAAATCTCAACTAGTTTTGTTTGTTTTATGTGACATGAAATAGCCAAATACCAAACTGGATTGTGTTTTGAGTTACGAAATACCGTAAGGTAACATTTAGCTCTAGCTAAGGCGCCTTCAAAACGTACTTACGAAAATTCATGTTTATTCTGCGATTTCCACGTAGGCCTGTAACCTCAAATAGTAGTTACAGTTAGGTGCTTCATACCATCTTCCATAAATTACCAATAAACGCCGCACAAAAATTACGCTAGTAGTAACTATGAACAGTTCGTTATCATATATAATATTATTATTGTATGTATGCTACACAATAAGAGCAAATAATTTTTCTTTCAAGTTCGCGACGGTATAAACACGCGCGCTATGCATTTTTTAACTTCAAAATTTCGTCGAATCACACGTTAGTTATACGTTATATTCATTACAACAAAGCAAAAAATACAGCTTCCAAGCACACAGAAAAGCGCGGAATTGGACAAGAAACAACACACTAGTCGTTTAAAAATGCCCAACAACACGCACATCGCCATCTTGTAACAGCCCATACAAGAAATTCTCGGATTGGCTGTTAGCTATAAAATACGCCAATAGGAAACCGAGAACAAAACACATACCGAATTCCGTTATTGGTTCCTGTAGTGTTCACGGTGACCAACTGCTGAAAGAACAGTAAAAACGAATTTTACGAGTGTTTATGCACAATAGCAAAGCGAAACAACACCGTAAAACACGTTTCATGTTGGTACGTTTGCACAAAACAAATTTGTCCGCTATTCATTTGTAAATAATGGCATTAATGTACACACAAATGTCGAACGTACCGAAATCCGTAAAATTATGTTGTCCTCCGTAAAACCGTAAAACGTATGTACTTTCCGTACATTTTACGGACAATCCGTAAAAGTTGGCAGGTATGCTACAATCAGACGTATCGGTCGCCTGCAACGTTGTCACGTTGCACTCTCGCCCGCCGTCTAGTTTTCTTTTTAAGTTTTATGTGAAAATACTCGGACTGATAAGTATACATGGTATTTGTAATTCTTTAAGATTTGTGACTGTTTAAAAGCAAACTAACTCCCTATACAATAAGATTTTTATTTAATGCAAATTTGTTATGAAAACTTTTTATCCTAGCCGGTCTTACACGGGGCCTTGGTATATACTGTAAAAAACGTGCCCTCACAGCTTAGCTTACCTCGGGTGCCCAGCATGGCAGTGATGGTGGTGGGGTCAGGCGGTGCCTTCTCCCTCATAAGGCGCTCCTGCAGCCGAAGCCACTTCTCTTGTTGTGAGTGGTAGCCGTGTAACTCTGCCAAGATTCCCTGCAGTGACCTGCAACACGAGCACACACACCTCGCCTTACAATGTGTAATATATAGTACATTTTCAGTTCAACATGCCCACATAATTTAACCCTGCATGTGACATCTCGCCAGTATTTGTAGTATGACAAACTATCCTCACAACTGTCTGGCACACCTTACAATCTGTCTCATTTAAAAATAATTGGGATATTCAATCCACACTGGGGGAAAAAAGTAGCAACTAAGAATTAATTTACTGATAAAGTAAAACGAACAAAAATGTGTTCCAGTGTTTACTTCCGATGGAACATGCACAGTAGTATGCAATTTCACTAACAACCAAATTTAGACGTCATCATGATTTCCAACAGCATACATATGATGTTTAGAACCCGTAACTGCGTAAGCCCTCAGACGACTGACGAAGGCAATCTGTCAAAATAGACCATGTTGATCAAGATCTGTTGGAGCAACGTATCATCTCACTTAATGCTATTGACACAGCAGTTTCAGACACTACAATGCTGCACAAATTCTCCTCCCTGAGAAATATCACGCGAATAACTGCCTACTGTGTGTGGTTTGTACAGTGCTTGAACTCTGAGAAACCTCCCGTCTGTCCATCCAGTACGCATGACTTCAATCTGCCTTGATGGTGTGAGTGCAGATTGCAGTCTGAAGCCTTTACAGCTGATACTGCAGCATTTCAGAGTAAGCAGACACACAGAGGATAACTATTCAAGCTACTGTATCTCCATTCTTGGATTCTCCTAGAGTTCTCAGGGTGGACGGATGCCTACAACTATTGGATATGCAATATAACCACAGGCATCTAGTTTTGCTGTCCAAACATCACTGTCTCACCGAACTGCTGATAGACCATTTTCATGATCACCTGCAACATTGTGGACCAACATTACTACAGTCCATCCTTCAGCAAGTGTTTTGGGTAATAGGCGCACGGAGAATTACCCATCATTGTCTGAAACAGTGATTATGCTGGACCATTTAAGATCACAATATCTCAAATGTAAAAGACTTAAGAATAGGATGCATATACAGTGAACCCTCGATAACTCGGACTAAAAGGGGAAGAAGCTGTCCGAGTTACGATTTGTCCGTGTTATCGAGGGGTGTCCGGGAAGGTGGGGTAATCAGTCATTAATCACAAGAAACGCGAAGAAATTAGTACGCTATCATTTCTACAAGCAAAAGAGACTGCAATAAATACTGTTCTGTACGTAACTATCGTATCAAGTTACGGGAGGGCCGCCATGCAGTGGGAAAATTAACGCTAACGTGGAGGACTATAAAAGAATGTCAAACAATGTGGGCAGTCAGATCTTTATTCATTTTTTTATGCTGCTACTTCTGGCTGATCCTTTTATTTTATCTCTGTGCTAGAAGCTGTTACCAGGCACCCTTCTATCACATAAAAGTTCTCATCTGGCTGGCAACAGCTAATGTGCATGCAGGTGTGAGAGAGATAAGAAATGATCGTTGGAGATAAGTTAGGGAGGTTGCGAGCGGAAGTAGTCAAGGTCAACCGGTACAGTCTCGTGCAATACAAACGCCGCACGTGACCACACGCATCTCACACAAGATGTTTACATTGAAAAATGCCTTACGTCTGTATGTTACAGCGTAGGGGCAGCAGCTAACTGCTAGCCTGATAGTTACTCTACCCTCCTACAAAGTTACAAAGGTATAAAAATAATTTTCCTCGTATACATGAATAAAAACGGTACTGTAATTAACAATCCTTCTGGGTCACTGTACATTATGTGAACACATTTAAACACTACGAATTTTAAAATTTAATTTTATGTATGTAAATTGCATCATAGAACACATAATTTACAGTTTTATTCTTACACAAATTGTCATATTATAAAGCAATAAAATTTTAATCATGTTCTACAGAGTTACCGTATTTACTCGCGTAATCGCCGCATATTTTTGATCAAATTTTAGGCCCAAAAATGGGGTGCGGCCATTATAAGGGGTATTAAAAAAAATTACCTTCTAAATTTTTTGGTGTAGAATATAACAAATGTACATTTTTTTCTATATTTACTCGTTCATAACGTAACCATTTCTTCTAAAATACAGAAAAAGATTTTGTCGGTGTATAGTAAACATGGAAAAATTAAGACTACATAATCTTGTTAATCCATTCATGTGCATCACTCAATGAAAATTGTTTAGAATTATCCCGCATAAGACGTTTACATTTTACGATCCATTACATGTACGCTATTATTTCCTGTGAAGTAGTTTATAAACAAATCTGATTCACGCTTAAAACGTTACAACTCTCCAGACGCCGTTACGTTATCAACAGAGCATCATCAACCAGCGAGCGTGACTCATCGTGTCCGGCTTGGGCATGGATGTTGTGTTGTTCTTTCACCACCCACATCAGCTCTTGAAAACATCGTTGTTAAAGGGGCATAAAGCCCTCTCACCAATTTTTCTACATCGCAATGCAAAGCAATGATTTGTGATGCAACCCTGAATTCATTGTACATATTAGAACAAAATAATTTTCCGTTTATGTATCATGGTAACCCGTAGTTATCGTCATTTCACAAGCACCAAACTGAAATGTTTATTTACGACACACATGCGTGCCTGGCTCGCAGGGCGAAGAGGGAGGAAAGATAAAGAAGTGAGAGGTCGGCCTTCTGCGTTGCATCTACTCGCACGTCGCGCGCCTCGCTAGCAACATTTTATCACACGGAACTTGCCAGATATTTACTGTGGGATTATTAAAGGCTAAGTAGCGATGGACGACTACGTTATAAAGTTTAATACTGTTCTAAAATATAATGTGATGAATTTAAATCCAGCAGAAACGATTTTTTATGTCTTTTAACCAAGAAATAATTAATTAAAAATTATTAATTTTTTTAAAATTCTGTCCGAGTTATCCGAAGTCCGGGACATCGAGGTCCGAGTTATCGAGGGTTCACTGTAGTATGTGCTCGTTTGTGTGTTTTGCCACCAAGGCCATTCACTTAGAGCTGGTATCTGACCTCACTAGACACATTTCTCTCAGCATTTTGCAATTTTTGTCTTATCGTGGCTGGTACTCTCGGACCTGTATATTGATTGTGAAACTTACTTTGTTGAAGCTAATCGCCATCCCACTGAACTGAAGACTTTTATCCTGGACAAAGTACACCTGTGATTCATTAGCTCAAGCACTCGTAGATCAAGTTACGTGGCACTTTAATCCTCATTCAACTACACATTTTGGTGGGCTGTGGGAAGCTACTGTCAAGTCAGCCACGTCTCTTCCTATCAAGTGTGTTGGCACCCAGATCTACATGAATGAAGAGTTGTTTACCTTTATGAAACAAGTTAAAGCAACCCGTAACTCATGGCCACTGTATGCTATGTCTAACGATTAAGGATCCCTAAAAATTGTGACTCTCGAAATTCACAAAAAAAAGTGAAACTAGGCGTAGTTGTAAGTTTTCCATGAATTTCAGCAAAATTTCGTTAAAAGTGATGTTTCCCGCAAATTCAGATGCCTTGGCGGATGTTTTGTCGCAAATCAATTGAGGTACAATTGTCAAAATGTGTAAGTTTTCTATAAAATATTTTTGGATTTGTTTAACTTATTATAGGTAGTTTCACTGTAATTATATTAGTCCATGCGCACCATTTAATAGATTTTTAATCTTTTTAACTAATATTTAAAGGGTTTAAATAACGTAAAGACTGAGAAAAAACATTTATTTCTCACATTTGACCATACAAAAAACATAATATTGTAAAGTACTCGAGCTGCTCAACCTACCCAAGGGATGGAGTGCGCCCGCGCGCCCACACGCACGCTCGCTCACTCGCACGCTTGCTCACTCGCTCACTCACACACTAACTCTCTCTCTCTCTCTCTCTCTATATATATATATATATATATATATATATATACACACACACACACACACACACACATATATATATATATATATTTTTACACACAAAATTTTTTAAATATTTTTTTGATGGGATTTTGTCCAGATGCAAAGCTAATATAAAACCAAAAAAACCAAAAATGTGCCCTCATTCGACTCCCATAAAACAAATGGTCGACTTTAACAAGAAAATTCGACACATCTTCGGGCTGCACGATGTTCAGAATATTTACCGCTCCCAATTGCATCATTAATACTAACTAGGCAACAGTAACAGGCCCATCAGCAACGAATGCCGCCCCACCTACATTTAACCTCGCCACCGAATGTAACGAATTGACATAAGCAATAGCACGAATCCGGAGGGCAGTGACATCCTCACTATCGACAAATGTCACCCCCCACTCAGTCAAATATTGCAGCAATTCTAGGTATCCTAACCAATATACAAACTTGCTCCAAGCTACCAAACCAATATAATACAACAACCGCTAACAAAAATAAATAACAAGGGCCCATTTGACGCAACAACCCAACTCGGGACAACCAGAGCAGAGTTGTGCAGATAATTGTGCGGAACATCGGCACAGGTGGAAAGGATTAACGAGTTGACGCCCGGGTTGGGCACTACTGTATACTGAACAGAAGCACACAGGACGTCAGTTTTACCATGCCACAATATATTAACAACCGTAATCTTACAAAGGTCGCATAATGTCAACAAATAATATAGCAAAACAGGTACATAACAGTGATTCTCTGCTCAGGCAATAATTTGTCAAGTAACTGACACGAACATACTCCCTCTCTCGGCACGCCGTCCTGCCCTCAAAAAGAAACAAGACGAGAAAACTCGCGACTTACCGAGCTAACAGACTATATGGAAAACCACGAGCAACTCAAGAAAAGAAAAAGGTGAACTCACTATATAGCAGCACTGAATTCAACGGGGTGCCAAGAGAGAAGAGTATGTAAACTGCGGAAGGTGGCCAGAAGCGAAGTGACCAGCCAGGTAAGCCGAGAACTGCTGCTGGCTCGCCACAGGGGAAGGAATCAAGATAGAAGGGAGGGAGACCCGAACGGCTCCGACTAGACCCAAGTAGGGCCAAAGGTCCCAAGGAACAAGCACACCAGGCTTCGGACACGTGGTCAGGAGTTTGATTCAGCGCGACACACATACTCACAGGTCCCACTTGAAACAAGCTTACACAGCCGTGGCTCAGCCCCGAGTCCACTGAAAGTTCAAAGTTGGTGCACCCCAGAAGAATTTGGTAAATTGAAAGATGCTATGATGAGGGAAGTACGAAACCTGGTTGGCATCAGTTTATTTTCTTTTTTTGTTATTATTATTATTATTATTATTATTATTATTATTATTATTATTATTATTATTATTATTATTATTATTATATAATCGTGGTACTCAAGTAAGCCCATCTGAAACAAATCACTCGGGTGGACCTAGCCTTATATGTTGCCCCGTTTGTGCGACAAAAATCAACAGATAATTGTGATGAGAAGATAGAATACGTCTCTGGCAAGTGAGACCTATTCCAAGGTGATAATAGTAACTGTTCGATACAAAGCCAGAATTAAAACTAAACACTTTCATAGGTTGCTAAGATGAATGAGTGTACATAGTCTATTTAAATGTATTTTATCATGACAGTACCACACCCGAGCCAAGTTAATGCTGAGTTGGGGTAATGAACAAATTGGATGATGATTAACTGTTAACCAATAACTATGCCTACTGGTGTTTAATAATGATTAAAACTAATTAATTCTTATTGTAAGCTATAAGGAGGCACATAGCAAGCCCAGGTATTCAGTAATGGTTGAGGCTAGGATGTGTGCCATGCCTGCATGCTACCAACTAATTACAAAATGCTAAATTAAATTATAAATTTATAGAACTTTAAGCAATCATATTAAACTAACATAACAATAAATATTGGCTTTACGGAGATATTTTTACATATCTGTAACATTCAGATAATTTCTAGCAATTTTGCTCTCTTTGTAAATTTTGATTTGAAGCTTAATTTAAAAGTTTATTATCCATAATTTATCAACCTAGTTGGTTTCCAAGAGGATGCCAGTGATGATCAGTTGTTTGCGAGAGCTGGATGCTAGCGAGCAGGCGGTATTGGGAAATTCCCCTTATTTAAGCGCCCTAAGCGCAGACTTGTGGCGCCGCTGACGCGGAAGAATACTTGAAGCAAACAACAGTTGGGGTGCTACCAACTGACCACCATGGAGAACTATTTTGTTGCACTGTTCATGATAAATCTATGATTCAAATTCAGTGAAACTATTAAAGAATTTAAGAACGTAGGTAATTTAACATGAGCATAGATGAATCCAAGAGCTGATAACAGACGACAGAGCGACCCCGAAGCCAAAGAGACAGGCCTCCGAGAGAAAACAATGACTCGTACAGCAGCTTTTCGGATAGTAGGTGAGTGACCACTGAATCTACCCCAAAACCTTAACTAAGAAAAGAAACCCTGTTCCCCAGCTAATTGCCCCAGAGGACGGAGAATAACACACGGCCTAACCCTAGGGACATCACTCTCCCGGGGGAAGTAGCTCCCCTCTTCCCTGCAGAGACATCACAGTCTCCACTCTACCTCCTAACAAACCAACGCTGCTTCACTCCCTGCTGGGAAAACTTGCAACGCAATAGGCAATTGGGGCGAAACCCACCCTGACCCTGCACTGGCTTTCTCGTGCCAGCCGGTTGTGCGTATTTTGACCTGCAGTGGAAATAACCTGGACTGTGAATACACACGCATCACCTCGGAGCACCATCGGGTACCCGATGTCACCATATGCGCCCAAACATACACCAGTAAAAAGCCGGCTTTAGTAAACAAGCCAGACAAGCACTGAGGAGGCCACTAGGGGTGGTGTAGCTACATCAGGCAAATAACAAAAGGGAGGCTCGCACAGTTACGGAACTGCCCACAAACCCGCTTCACATGATGTTACCATACATGTTCCTTCTGATAAAATCATAATTTTTCATTGAACATTGACCTCGTTGTAACAGAGTTCTCGCTATTATGGGATTCTACTGTAACTTTGAATTTAAAGTCATTACAATCACTTGATATTTGATACTAAGTTAATTGAAAAAAAAAAAAAAAAAACTAATGATTGTGTGATGGAAGATAGACAGCAGCACCGTAACATATACTGACGTTCAACCATCCAATAAATGCCACTTTGTAACATTCTGACCTAAAATAGTTGAAAATTACATGTTACGAGTGGTTGCAAGGAATCGCTTTCACAGACAATATATTGCATAAAAATAAATTAGGAGTTCCGTGACTACGCATTCAAGAACAATTTATTTCCAAGTTTTGACATACGGTGGACACAAAATTTTCTACACACGGTTTATAGGTAGCAAGATCTACACATGGCTGATAGGTAGCGAAATCTACACATGGCTGATAGGTATTGTAAGTTATAACTGCATTGAAACCTGGTTTGAATTATTCGCCACACAATTTTGTATCACAACAATCATAGGTACCTCAACTGCATAAGACATCAAAACAATTGTACGTTTCACGATAAAGAATAGCACCACTCAATAACTGAAGTTCAGATAAGAGGGCTTTTACATCTTGTTAACAGTGAGGTCTTTACAGAGATAGTGAGACATAACATGACATAATATAAAAAACTGAGGAATAATTGGCCATAGCCTTTAAAAGACCATCCAAGTAATCACTTGGAACAATATCGAAAAATCTGAAAACTGAAATCAAGATGGTCGAAGCTGGCAATTAAAACCTGGATCCTCTTGAATGTGAATGCAACATCCAACATGTTACCATTGTGCAACCTCACTCAGCAAGTGTGTAGTAATAACAAGAAGCCTTGGCAAATAAAGCAATAACTCAACGAACAATAGCAATGATAAACAAGTTAAGAAAAAGACAGCATGTAAACCACAGAAAACAGACCCGTGAAGCTGCAGAAGGCCCTGCTCCAGCTTACGATGGCACAGGAGAATGTGCTTGGCACGGGACACATGTTCCCAGTCTGGCCGCAGGCTCACAGCGTTCTCGTAGCACGCCACCGACCTGCCGCAGGATACAAACAGAATGTGTTGCAAAACTACACAGCAGCTAAACTACGACACACATCACACTTCCTTGCAAGTATGTTACCAACCTGAAACACGACAAATGAAATGAATAAGAACATACTGTCTTCTTTGAAAATGTCAAACGTAGCTAATGCTTCCTGTAACATAGGGCAAACAATAATTTGAAGTAATACTGTCAAATCAGCAATAAGCACTGCGGAAGTATAAAATAATTTTAGTACATCCACAATAGAAAACTTACTAACTGACAAATAAGTAAGTTGTAAATACATATTCTGATAGTAAACCACTTTGTTTTGATTAATTTCTTTAACAAAATAAAATAATTTTAAAATATATTCATTTCATAAAATCTGTACCATTTGAAATATAATTCAGTAAAGATTAAAGAAGTATGTAGTAGCTACGTGGCAAGAAAGCTAGATTATCAACATTGTAAATCTGAACCCAAATACGGCAGATCATTAATTGCATTGAAAAAAAAAAAAAAAAAAAAAAAGATAGGTTTTCTCTAAGTATTCCTATGTCTTCGTTCGTACCATAATTTTGTTCACGGTCATTTTTCCACATAAAAACTTACTTTCCCATCAATGAAAGATCGTTAACTACCCCAACAACGCCACAAGAAATGAATACATAGGTCAACAAAGTATTACAAAAGCTATGAACCTGTTAGTGTCCCCCAGGACGGCATACACGTTCCCCAGTACAAAGTGGCTCTCTGCTCTAAGAGGATTGTGGTCGACAGCAGCGTGCAGCACAATGGCTGCCTCCTTCGGCAAGTGAGCCAGGTGAAAGATACTACCCATGTTCAAGAGGGCTGCACCTCGGTACTCCCTGCACAACACATTTATTCAAGTATGCTGAGCTGGTTAACAAGCACAAAAAAAACCTAATCACGCATTCACACATTAAAATATTTTCAATCCACTCCAACAATACACACCCAGTAATTTGTAAATGCAAGACACAGTTTCCCATGAACACATAAGCATTCATATATGTGTGTGCATAGAACATACACAACTGTAATCTGTACATCCACAATGACATCACAGACTTAGTAATGATATAAAAAAATAACAAAGGGCAATCGTAGGCTCAGTGTGTGCACGTTGTGAAGCAACCAGCCTGCGCTTAGGGTAAACTTTTTCGATATAAGTCAGTTGTATGTTTTCTATGGTTTTCGCTTAGAGTCTCTGTTGGTGTTTATTTTGCATAAGTAGTGCTAGACAGTGTAACTGACACTTCAGAACCAAGAGCTGGTCAGCCTACAGTCAATTAAGTGTAGGGTAGTGGATATTACGCTTTGATTAAACTCAGAAGCCCCAGAATGTTGCCGGGCCACCCAACATTAGTCTATGCAAGTCTATTGCCTGTAGATAATTAAATTGCTACTCTCCGTTCACTCTTACCTGAGTTTTAGGATAAACAAAAATTATGAACAAACATGTCCATCGGCTGTCGACCGCCGTGCACTGTGAGCTTGCATAATAAATACTGTAGGTCCTTGTTATTTGTCATATACATATAAATTTACTATTCCATCACCTAATAAGAGTGTTTTATTTAAAATATACCTAATTAACAGATGCTGTAAATAGAATCTACAACGTTATATGTTTATTACTATAGTCATGGTTAGCGGATGACACGTCAGTACAGTTGATACACACCTTATTTAACGACTGACGCACTCATAAACGTAAAAATTTTTGGTACACTTGCCAGTAATTACAGATGTACGATACTCTGAAAGTACCAAAAGTTTAGTTTAGTAATAATTACCACTGTAAAAATAAGTCAAAATATTACAAACAAATCTAATATTTTATTTTGTCGAAGTATTTTTGGGCACTAACACGTCAGTGTTGTGGCTACTGTGAATGTTTACTCCGTACATCAATTTTCTGTTCCAGTTCGTCTGAACCAAAATTCCTTGATCTATTTCGTTCCATCCCTGCGTCAGTAATGTTTGCATGGTCTAACTTGCGGCTTAGGTTATGTGACAGACGTGGACAGTGAAAATATCTTGCATGGTTTTCGAAACTTGGATATATATCTTCATTACTAAACATACTGTGGTGATGAAGGCACAGAGGCACGAATAAAAACCTCACATAACATTTTTCATAAATATAAAACAAAACTAATACGTGACGTGAATTATCGACAGATTGTTTGGTGATTTATCAAATGTGATTTTTCCAAAACGAAGTACAAAATAATCCAAGAAGACTTTACAGTACGTTAAATCACTTAATTTGCTGATGACTTTTTTTCTGCATGTAGTACCAAATTTTCGTTACGTTAGTACCATGATATTTTAATATGATCGTTAGTAATGACCTGATAATTACGATTTAATTTTTAAATATACGGTAATTACACATGACGTCAATATTTGTACAAGTTTTTACAGAATTTTTGTCTTTGTATGTCGATAACACGTACAAAATTTTCACGCAATATTGTTTTAATAGATAGCGCGTTGCTATTTTCTACGACACCATCTGTACAGTTTTGTCAGTTGGAAATAGTACGTCTGCATGCTGCACAAATTGAGCCAATTAGAAGTTAGTGAAGTGCAATAATATGATGTTATTTGTCAACTTCACAACTCAGGTTAGAGTGAATGGAGAATAGTTGTTATGCTATTGTAAGTTTCAGGGATATTGTTTTAGTAAGATTTCAGTATTTGTTGATTTAAGCCTAATGATCGTTTAAGAAAAGTCTTTTGGCTAATTAATTTAAATGTTATAATTTTGCTGAACAGGATATCACATATAACAGTCACTCTCTAAATGTAAAGCCGCTACTGGGCCTGGCAAAACCGTACTGCAAGAGAAAAATCACGTCTGGATGCAATTGCTATTGATTAGTCTTTAATTGTAATGTTTTATATCAAATAATGTGTTCATAAGCTTTAAGTTCATATTATTCTGAGTTCTCAGTTTTCTGGTGAACATGTGACTTTAAAATAAATACGTCTTGTGATGACTTTTCTGAAAAGCATAAAAATTCAAGCAAGTTTGGACTCTTTGAAATTTTACAAAATACTGATGTTTTAAAAGTTACGGCACTTGGAAAGTTCTTGGGTGTTTAATTTAAAGATGTAAATTAGTTCAGTCAGCCCGGGCATGGTGCCGCCGCGGCGACTCCAATAGGAGTTCACAGAGGGTACTGCAAGGTGTGCTGCCTGCAATGTCTTATGCCAAACCTTTACTTAATATTTTTATTGTACTAATCATCCAATAACATAGTGAGATACATCATTGTGCTCAGCAGAATTTTGCAGATTTTTCTGTAATTGTAGTTTATCTAAGTTTACTTAATTTGTATCCAGACAGGTTACTAGATTTTACTAGAACGATCTAGAACATTTTACCGGTAGGGAAGCCACCATGACATCTTTGGACGCCATTGCGGCTACCAAAGCAGGTCACTCTGTTCTGGACAGTCGAGGGAGACGGACGCGTGTCGCGTTGTGTGAACTTTGCATGTGGTGAGAGATAAGTTAGCCACGAGGCGCGGACGAGAACCATGGGGCCATGATGGAAGGCAGTGAAAATACTTTATAGTAACTTTTAATATGAATTAACATTGATCTATTGATGGGACCTTTAAGGTGATATTGACCATGTGGCCAGCCCACTATCGGTTACAGTCAGGGGTTATGTTTTAGTTCAACACGTGCTAGCTTTCTTCAATTTTTGTTTTGTTCGGTTCAGTAACCTTCCGTTTTATTTTATGTTGATGTGGAAGCGTAAATGACGTCTGTAACGATGTAAGCGTGGTTGCGTTACACTTTAAGAAAAATAATAAAAATGGGCTGTTGATTGAACCACGTGTTCTTTGACTTTTGTTCAGTATGCGCCCACCCTTCGATGCCACGTAGAACCCCTGAGATAAGAGCGTAGTTCACCGCTAAGACTGGAGCAAGAGTGAGATTTTATAAGTTGATAAATGTACACCTATAACGTGGGAGGCCCGTACCACCACAACGTATCTCCTCTCGATAAGTGGAACTCTTAAAACGGTTATTCTCCATAGCCTCCTGCTAGAGGTGCTACACCCAACGGACCTCTCTAGGCAACCTACACCAGTGCCTATTCACCGTAGCCCAACAACATCAGAACAAAGTTCCCCGGGCTTCGTCCACCAGCCTAATACTTGACCCTGGTAGCACCGCCAACTAGTCACACTCCTAGACTGATCCTGCTAGGTCCGGGAGGTGTTACCTCAACCTAAAAATATACTGATTTCCTATACAATTACAGTATATTTCGATAGTCAGTTGCAACTATCGAGCTATGACTAAATATTGTATTCAAAATTTTATTACCGACGTAACAAAAATTTGGTACCTACTCTATGAACGAAAAATAAACGAGTAGTAAAAGTTACTGTAAAGTCCTCTTGAATTATTTTGTACTTATCTTTTTGGAAAAATCACATTTGGTTGATCACCAATCAATCTGTCAATTCTCACCACATATTTGTACGATATTATAAAAAATATGTGTAATTTTTTTATCATATAGATATTACTGCAAAATTGTTTAATAATCCACACTTATATCCACGTTTTGAAAATCATGCAACACAATTTCACGGTTCACGTCCAATGTCACATAACTTAATTCGTATGTCTATTTACTACGTAGACATTACCAATGCACGAGAAGGAAGGAATGAAATAGCACAAGGAATTTTGGTGCAGACGAACTGAAACGGAAAGTGGATATACAAAAGAAACCATTCACAGTAGCCAAAACACTGACGTGGTTAATGTCCAAAAATACGCTGGAAAATAAATAAGGTCATGCATTACAGTCCAACTTATTTTTGCAGTGGTAATTACATATTACTGAACTAAACTTTTGATATTTTCACAAACAAGTATGAGAGTATTGTACAACCTTAAATACTGACAAGTGTACCAAGAAACTTGTAAACTTAACAGTGAGTATGTCGTTAAATAACTCGTGAACACAATGTACGGGTATGTCGCCCACTAACCATAATTTCAGTAACAAATATATAGCGCCGTAGACTGTGTTTGCAACGTGTGTAAATATTATGAATTTGTCAATAAAACTTTCAATAAGGTGATGGACTGGTAAATTTATATGTAAACAACAGATAACAAAAACCAATTTCTTGTGCAAGATCTCAGTGCACGGTAGTCTGCAACCAATGAACATGTTTGTTTATAATCTGCTTTGTTTACTCTAAAACTCAGATAAGAGTGAACGAAGAATTGAACCAATCTATAGAAAAAGTTACTAGTTAACGAGCTACGAAATCTTAGCCTAGGTTTGCTATAAAATAATATTTTCACGCTAGTCTGAGTTCTGGATGGTACAGAAAGGGAAGAGGCAAGAAAGTACAGACGACAGCTGCAATGTCATCGATGGTTGCAGGGCCACATGTAGTCAAGAGAAGGGGAGAGGGAGAGTGAGAGATTAGATTTTGGTCAGCACTTAACGAAGTGGTCTTGACATCGGCGGGGGGTGTCATAAGGTGAAAAGGTCATCACAGAACGACAATGCAAGGTTAAGGAAATCAGCAGGACTTTGATAAAATCTATTAGTCCAGAAACGTATGCTGTTTCCTACATGCAAAAATCAGGAACAATCTTGACAGGACCAGAACCTGGACTACCTTGGATAAGAGTCCCAGCCACGGTGGTTACATGGGGTCCAGCATGAAGTGACCCATCTTAGATGTATCTAGTGATGTGAAGGAAGGTGCTCAGTAGCAGAGGTGAAAATGTAAACCTACACGTCGGAATTTTGTATGAGACACATGTAATAATGTAGAACCTTCTTGTATGTGAAGGTAGTTATACATTTTTAAGTGCTCACTGTATATTCTACATTCCTCAGGGCATAGACACACTCAGAGATACTAAAAGATGTATGCCACTGAGCTCGCAGTGTCTATTATAAGAGTTAATTCTTGGAATTATATGTGATTATTTTCTATTTTGAGTCAACTTCACATCATCATCTTCTCTACGGGGATCATTCTGGGGCGGCCAGTGGGGCAAAGAGCACCATACTGCTGCCCATTTTGAGCAGGGTGAAGGGGGGACAGAGTGAATATGATTAGAGTTTCTTATGATAAACTACCACATCCCGTGTCTCCACGTGAAAAGGACGGCTGGTTTGGTGGAGAGCATATTATCGGAGGAGATAAGGCAGCCACGTGGAGGATGTGGTGCTATCTTTGTACCATGCTGATAGCTGCAAGGCAGCTAGAATTTCAGACGTCCAGTAAAGGAACTGATTCCACCAAGGTCTGGAATTTTTTCTTACCAGTGGATTATAAACTGGTAAGCATAGCAGGGTGCCAGCACAGAGTCAGTCACTATAGACAACGTGACCTGACACAGCCAGCAGAACTAGGGTCTGCAGCCAGTGGTGCGAACTGTGAAATCTTAAAACAACAGCAAGAATCATCAGAGAGGGCCATCCGGCTATTTGCAGGCTATTCGGCTCTCAGTTGTGACGTCACACGCCTTGCGCGCTACGTGCACTGCACTAAAGAGCTGGTGTAACTTTTCACTCAACTCGCTTGTTTTCACATCAAAATATAAACTAAGTTCATCAAAATTTTACCATCAATACTACATTATGTGGTGCTTCCTACAGACTTTCTACATTTTATGCACGTGCCCTAGTTGATCTGTAAAAAATTATAATTTCACAATTAGTTTTTCACATAGTAAACCTACTGAAAGACTGTTTCTTAAAAACTGTTCTGAATTTGTGTGTTTCAAGATAAATGAAATTTCTGAACCACTGATGTTGAAAGAAAATGAATCAGTAATTTGAGAAACAACATAAGTCAATTTCATACCAAAATGAGTTGGGTGTGAAATAATTTTGTACAGAGGTACATACACATATTAATAATCAAATTAAGCATCATTTGCGAGTGTAGCAAGGTACTGAACTATGAGTTTATTTGAGAAATAACATGTATTTCATTGACTACCTCTGTACAAGATTATAAAACCCACAACTAATTTTTATAGAAATTTCACTTATGTTGTTTCTCAAATGAATGATTCAAATACAGTTAAAACCTTGCTAAAAAGTTTCTGAAATAACTGAAAAATTTAAACTTCTTAAGCAAAAAACTTATTAAAATGGTTAAATTGTTATTGTGTTCATAAACACTGTAAAAACTATTCAAACTTATTAAGGGGGAAAACTTCTTAAGAAAGAGTTTCACTATAACATTATAATATTCTACAAACAAATCCCCCTTACGTTAAATAATTTTCTGTAGGCAAAGTGATTATGTATTACATGTTGCATCTCGCTGCACCGTGACAACACTAAATGCCTAGGCATTTCAGGGTAAATATTTCTTTGCTGTGGCACGTACAAAACTTCATATTTTAGATATTTTAGACAAATTGCTGGGAAACATACTCTCTTTGAAAATAATGATGATGATGGTGATGATGATGATGATGGTAATAGCAAGTTTTTCTAAAGAAATTACTTTTTTTAGTACTTTACCAATCAATATGGCAGTATATTACAAAACAACCTTTTACACTTATATTAACTGTGATAATTTAGGAACAGTAGGTGGTGTTAGTGAACTGAACTAAACATGGTTTTCTGTTATGTGTAAAATTCTGCAAATGGTTTTACTGCATACCTTGTTGAATGACCATGAACATAGGATAAAAACATACCTGAGATTTGATATGGTAGTCTGAATAAACATTTAAACACAATCAAAAATAAATATACATGAAATAAAAAACTTATCAAAAGAAGTAACAATACTCACATTTAGTCCAAAGGCACTGTGATATGCATTTGCTACCCGATGCAAAAATTATTTAATTAAAATTCATGTAAAAGGTGTCATGGACAAGCATGTAACACAAAATTTTCTTTAAGCATAAGAATATTTTAACAAAACTGTGCTACTAATTTACGAGAATCCTCAGCAGAATATTCTTTAAAAAGTTATTTATTATTACAGGACTTGGCTGTATGTGTCTCCGTTAAAACAGAACCATGGTTAAGGTAAGTTCCATAAATACAGCTGGTCGGCATAATGTAAACCGATATAAAATTAAAGGAGATTTCTTGATATTTTTTAATACACAGCATTTTTCAGAAAAAAATTCATGACTAATTTTGGCAGTAGTGAAATACAGTATAAAAATGTTTTTTAGAGGAGACAAGCACAATCCCAATCAGACACACACAAACAAGGTGATCTCTCAATGTCACCGTGCTAAATTTTTGTGTAATTTTTCATGGGCGAGCTGCGTTAAACTTGTTTTAATTTTGAAAACCAGGACGCGGAAGTCGTCTGTTGTAATAGAGTAACATCAAAAGTGGACCACTGCTGACCGATTGTTGCGACGGGTGATTAGGGCTGCAGACCCGCCGTCGTGATAATTTGCAGTTTTGGAGGTGCTTGGCATAACGCCTGATGCAAAACAGGAATATTTCTAGCGCAGCCACGCTGGGTGTGGTCAAATTTCGCTGACTTATCGGGCCATGTTGTTTTAGAGAATTGGTGTTGGTGACCAAACATTGTGACATGTAGAGTGCCGAACTTACCCTCGTATCATCTACGAGGGACGTAAAAGTTTCGTAAGTTACGGCAGGTGGGGCTCGGCCCCTGCCCCAACCTGACCTTTTTTGTCTAATAGTTAAATTATTTTGAGACAACTACAGGAAGACAAGTGATTGAATGGATGCCAGTAATGTAATTTAAATTCTAGAGCTGCCCCAGACTTAGTTTTCTTTCCATCGGGTCGTAAGTAAAGTTTAAGTATGCACTAGTTTTCTTCCCTTTTTTAAGTCTTAAGTTGGGTACATCAGGTACCAAATACCAGAAACCAGGTATTTGTATCCATTTCTATATTCTGATTTGATTATAACATTCGAGTTCTTTACTTGTAAAGGCTTAACATTATTTAGCTACCTACGTTGTGTCACATTTCTTAAGTTACATCAGATGTTTTATTAGATTTCTCTCTAGAGTTTTTAAAATTAAGTACATTTGATGTAAGTGTGGAAAGTCTCACATACATCACATCTGTAGAGGGGATGCTTTATAACCGACCCTAGGTGTTAAAAGTTTCAAATGTAAATCCTCTCACTGTAGTTGTTTGAGATTCCCTAATTTTTTTTATTTTTAGCCCAGCGAGTCTGCCCCTGATTGGTTTGTTTTCCACTCTATATTAAATATATTCATATGTTTTAATTTTACCTTACAGTTTCCCATACAAATTATTAAAATCACAGGATAAAGTTAACGAGTTAAGCCTTCAAATTTTATTTGTTTGAATAAGCATGTTCGCTCCTTCGAAAATAGGCTAGAAATAATTAATGTACTAACAGTCAACTATTTTGCCCAACAATAAATATTATTGTGTATTCAGAAGACAATGCGAAAGGCAAGCATAAATTTTACCAAGAAAAACTGAAAATTTGATACATAAAAAACCAAATGAGATAAAGAAATTACATTTAAACAAAACTGAAAATGTAAGTGCTTTAAAATACTACAGTAAAATATTTGAGCTATTAAAGAAAAATAATATCCTTCCACACAACTGATTGACAACTTTTCACAAATTTACCATAAAACAAACTGTCAACAATCAGTAACACAGAATATAAAAGTAAATTCAAAACAAGTAAATCATTATTGAATGGAAATTAATACATAACAGTGCTACTGCTTCTGTTTAAGAGTTCAATGAATGTGGGAGTTTCTCCGTGCCAATTTGTCAAATTTTGTGGGGGAACTGCTAGTAATCCTAGAAATTTCCTTTTTTAAGTCGCTTTCATATCATTCTGACAGAAAGTGAGTGGAACACACTCTTGCATTTCTTACACTTACTGTACTTCATCTGCACCTTTACATGGAGATACATATTCTTTCCATACCTCTAAGCCTGTAGTTCTCAAACTTGTTGGATTACCACCCCCTTAGGTTCACAAAACTAATCCTCTATGCACCCCCTTCCCCTTACAATTTTCCTAACCCTACCTCATATCTCACTGCACCTCACGGGGTCAGCACTACCTCCTAGGAGCAATATTACCCACTTTGAGAACCACTGCTCATAACTTTTAAGAAAACTGTGATGAATAATATTGGTTGGCTTATGACCCGTAATTGCTGCAATCTGCCACAGCACAATTATGATCACCTTTTGCCTTTATGAAATAAATCATACTGCGTACCGAGCATTATTTGACTAGCCGCAATGATCATGAACCGCGAGTCCTCCCTGTAACATCATGAAGTACTGTACCAATGTGCGGAAGGAAGAGAGAGTGCGAGCCCGTAGCGACCTACCTGACTTACTATGTTTATCTTGAGGAATCATGGTAAAATACAGTGTAGAGTGACAAGAAATCTCTTTGTCCTAGGCAAACAGAAAAGTTATGGACTGAAAGATTGTAAAGAAAGTTCAATAAACTTGGTCTCACGCAATAACGACTTCATTTACTCACCTAGGTACGAACTCTGATGGGATCATTAAGCATCAGTTTGGCCATCTCTTCCTATACATGCATGTACTACTTCTGAAATCCCTCTCACAATTTCCTTCACCATCACAACAACAAATATACTAGCCTTCCTCACCATTAAGGTATTTAACTCTCCAAATTAATGTTTACTTCTTATAACCTCCAGTACTGCCACAATACCAAAATAGTACTACCCAACAAATACGAAAATACTGCATTACTTCAATTATGTACTGAAAAGTATAGCCTTGGGTGGATGGATATAACTAACTGAATGAATACATAAATAATATTAATAATGGCAGTTTCTTCTGAACTGCATGCATATAACATAAATTTTAATCTATAAAAATAAATAAAGTTCATAAATAGTATTCATAATTTCTTTTAAAATATCTGTATCTGCTTACATCACTACAAATTAATAACATTTTGGAAAAGGACACTGGGGAAAACATAAAATACTATACACAACTATGTTAACAAACTGACAATTTATTTTCAAATTACTTATGTCATACATATTTACTATGTGCTTTGCAGTAAAAACAAACCTAACAATAAGAAATTTTATAATGTATAGGAAAAAAAGTACTTCCAAAATTTTCCAAATTTAAGCATATCAAATCATTAACTTAGGAACGAAATGGCACCAGCATGATGTCATAAAACCACAGAAGATAAAAGGCACAATAGTGCTGATAACAGATTCTCTCTTATCTGTAACACTGCACGACCTTCACGTCAGTTCACAGAGTTATTTATATGCTGATAACTTTTCTCACAGTACGAACGTGCCACAATTAATGTATTTCTATTGTACAAGAACAAAGCAAATGGCATAAATGGTATAACACGTAGAAAATCTGTCATCACTTTGAAACCTATTTACTCTATATAGAAAATTAAATACAGTAAAAATTTACATTTTGTATATAGGTACTGCATTTATGTACTGGTCGCTCAGAAGTGAAAGAGAGAAAAAAATAACAGTCATGCAATTTAAGTGTCCCACAGCTCTTACGAGCAAGATGCCAAACTTATGCAAGTATTTCTATCATATTACTCTGTCTTATATAAGAATTCCACTTTTTGACACTTGGCTTTGCATTTATTTTGTGAGTTGTTTCCATGAAATAAGCAGTGTTTTCCTCTGCCACAAGTAACTTTCGCACAAACACATGTAGTTGGGTCTCAAACTGTGAAATTTATCAAAATTAAAAGTAATTTCCTGCAGAAATTGGTACACATGATAGCCTTCAAAACTGTCAAAAAATGGAATTCTTTCGTGAGACAGACTATAACTAATGGACTTTTAAGTGATGTGATGACCCAATCAATGTACTGTTAAAAAATCTGCAGCAAAAATTCATTGCAGTACACTTGGGTAGTTTTGTTTTACTCATGCATACTAAATCCCGAAATATAATTTAAAAAAAAAACAGTAGTTATTAGCTTTGATGGAGGGCTTGGAAATTGTGTTTATAATGTGTGCAATGTGTAGATGCGGATGGTGGGATAGTAAATTATACTAAAATAGCCAACAATCATAAAGCAAAACAACAGTCCCTGGCAAAGAAATGTCACAAAATGCTTATCAATTAAAAAATACCAGGGAACGGAATATGGCACATAGCAAAAACATGACCCAGAATATCAGGAGTAACAATAAAAACAGCTCTGGAGATTTGTTTAAAGTCACTGAGGTTTAGTGGTAGAGGAGGAACATAAATCTTGTCCTTGACCTAACCCCACAAGAAAAAATCACAAATTGCTGGGCATCGTGTCCAGAGACTATGATAGCTATTGGATTAGCTCCTTATCAGTTGCTGCTACACTACCTTGCCAATGAAGCTGCAACTTCTCATTCAGGTAACCACGTACAAAACTGTGGAAAGAACTGAGCACCAGCCAAGGCTAATTCCACTGGGTAGATGACCCACACAATCCAAAGAGACTGCCTTCTAGGAGCCAGAGCACCACATTGTCATGAGAAGAACAAGTTCCAGGGCGAATGCACTACCAATGCCACATAGTAGATCGACTCTTCCATGTCTGTGATCTACATCTCTGGAGATGCCTCTCCTGGGTAGGCAACCCACATCACCACAAATGACTAGGTTTTCGTGCAATTGTATCACATGGCTACTTGTCTCCATCTTCTTGCTGTAGTGCTTTCACCTTTCCCAAGGGACATAACCTCACATGCGTGCCTAATTCACTCCTATGGTTGAAATTCTGATAAAGTGGGTAAGTTATCAAGGGGCTTATGAAAGAAACATAGTGTACATAAGTTCTGCAGATTTTTAGGAGTAAATGTTTCAAAAACATGCTTATTTCTATTTTAGTTCCAAATATGTATGTACAGTAACTTCAAACAGCTATTTCTATTCCAAATAGCACCAAAATAAATGATGAGTAATTTAAATGTTCTCCTTATGTAAAGTAATATCTCTTTATGTTATCATTACATTTTTTCTATATGTATATTTACAATAAAATTTTTATTTTAATCATAAGATCATACCAAAAAAAATGCCAAAATTAAGAGCTTCATCAAGTGGAGAGTTCAGGCACACCTTAGTTCTAAGCTATTGTTTGAGGGTAACAGGACTCTTACTACTTTGGTGTTAAAACAGGATTCAAAGTTTTGTTTGTGTGATGCAAATTATTGGTCAACTAAATATGCATAGAAGTGTAAATGGTGCAATTGTGTAGGGTTAACTCAACATCAAGGAATACTGCATGTGTTTGCTAGTACGACCAGATGAATATAAGAGGGTTGTGAGTATTCAGATTTTCCAAAAATTGAGCGAGACTGGTTTCTGTAAAGGCCCAGATCATGAAGACAAATACATAGGTCTCACCACCAACACATTCCGACAAAGAATGAATTGTCATAGAGCAGACCAAAACGAGCAATAGCTGGTAAAGTGGCCTTACTTGACAAACCAGTTGCAGCACATGCCGCATCACACAAATAAAACTTTGACTCCTGTTATAATGTAACACTAAAGTATATGGTAAGAGCCCTACCACTCTCAAACAATAGCTCATAACTAAGGTGCCGGGAACTGGCCCATCAATATATAACCAAATCTACAAACCCCAGGTCTGAAAAACAGATAATTGCAAACACAGCACCAGAATACCCTACATACCCACATCTCTTAAATTTGAACTATCCCGCCACACCCTGGCCGCTAGAGCAACCAACCACGCTTCCACCACCGCCTTTCCTCAGTATGCCTAACCTCGCCGCCTGATGAAGCTCGCCTACGCAGCGAGACGTCGCGCAACAGTGCACCCACGCAACAATGTGTTCATCTTTCTATATGTGAAACTATCAAGAAGTACCAGCTTCTTAGGTTATTTAACTTCTAAATATTAACTAGTAAACTTTCAATAATTATGACATTTTTAACATGCTGCAAGGGGAACAGGAAAGTAACAGCCTGTCAACAAATTTGTGTTGTATTCATATTGAATAATTAGTGAGAGATGCTACCAAGTTTTTAATTAATGAGATTTTGGAACAGCCATGCCTTATAGTGTCAGGCAGCAGCAGGAGATAACATGGGATATGTATGCTAGTGCTAGGGTAGCTGATTCGATTTCCACACAGATAAGCCATAGGTTCCCAGAACCGAAGACAGTCACAATAAGCTGTGTGCTCAAAAAGAAACCCATCCTGTGACAGCAGAGATGCTATCTTCTGCGAGTATATGAGTATGAACTAGTCATTTGGCTTGCTAGCCAAGGGAAGAGGCACATTGACAACATTGGCATTCAAACATGATGATGCAAGATGTCCTGGGACTACAGCTACAAGAGTATTATCACAGCTAAGTTGAAAACAAATAATTTTTTATTTATTTTGAGAACTGTACACTCTGCCCCTAGATTCAATTTCCAGTAACTTTCATTGAGGATTATTTTAATTAAGAACCAACCAATTCCAAATTTACACCTCTAGCACATCTATCAAAGAGTCTCACCAATATGCTTTCCAGGACTGGAAAATAAACTGAAAGCAGGTGTGTAACTCCTTTACACTGTACCACCCTCAAATTGTTCCAAAATTAACTTCAAATGTAACCTGGCTACATTTATAATTTTACATGTGTACCTGTCATCATCTAGGCCAATTCCTGAAAAAGTAACATTTTCTTATTGAGGCTGAAATGAGCTGGCTCTCCATGCATCTTGTTGGGGGAATAATGATCAAGTCCTTTCCCAAGTTTGCTGGTTTACAACTTGGCAAGTTTTCTATCTGTGTATCTAGCAGTTGCTTTGGCAGTGTAACGGGGGTGACAATTGTTGTGATGAGGTCCTTGTTCGCAGCTCCAGACGTAACGGATCTTAGCGGGAGCAGCTGATTATGGTGAGCGATGACTATGACAAGTACTCCAGAAATTACAAATCATTTCTCTTTGGTTTTACATTCCCGGATAGCCTGAGGTGCTTCGAAAGGTGTTCACGCAGAGAGAAAATATTAAATAAACAAAAATTTAAAAAAAAATTTTGGTTTTGTTTATTGATGGTTTACCTGACGTACAATGACTAATCGTTGCTAAAACACTTTGACTTACATTCACTCCAATAACCTTATCAGTTTAAACACGTAAACCTCAATAGATGGTCCCAGTGCGCGAATGGACATAGGCTGGAGTGTTCGTCCAGGTCATTCAACAGCTGTGATATGCCTCAGTTTGCCCACCCAACAATAAAGAAACTACTGAATACACATAACTAGTTTTCTCGACGGTGTCGCAAAGCCGCAATGTCCACTTGTGTACCAATTTAGTGCACCTCTCTACTTGGATATTGTGACGGAGCTGCTACGTCTCCGTGTTGTTATCTATATAGATGTTGGAAGTTACGATGTCCCTGTTCGGGCGCCAGAATGTGCCGGGGCTCCTTCTCCGCTGTCGATGTTGTTG
>PNEQ01002488.1:7537-44289 GCA_003012365.1 Medauroidea extradentata
GAACTTGGAAAATAAATAGACGTTCGTGTATTACGTAATCCCGGAACTCCTAATTTATTTTTACCGCATATACTGACTGTGAAAGTGATTATTTTCAATCACTTATACATGTAATTCTCGACGATTTTAGGTAAGAACGTCACAAAATGGCGTTTTTGGAACAACGTCGGTATATGCTACGGTGCCGCTATCTATCTGCAATCTTGTGAACGTTCGTACAGTTGCGCTATCTGTCCGCTCAGCACGCTACTAGTATCTACATTCTCGTACAATTCATCAACAACGTCGAGGGAATGTTTTTACGTTAGTTATATAAAACTGCGCAATGAATAAATACATCCGCTTATTCCTTCCTTCTTTGGTGAATAATTTACAAGGGCATTTTACTAGTAAGGAATGCCTACTTTTTTTTTCCATTAAACGCTACGCAAATCGGTCTATTCGCTCGAGAGAAGGCACTCGACAGCTCGGTTTTCTCTTTTTTTTTTAGGACAAAGGTCGATCATATCTATTGTTTAGCGGTGTTCTTTTGATCGTATGACATCTGCCTATTGATATAAATTTATATTTCAACTATCACTAGCGTTATTTTTCCATTAAATGCTACGGAAGTCGGTCTATTCGCTCGAGAGAAGACACTCGGAATCTCGATTTTCTCATTTTTTGGGGACAGCGGTCGATCATATCTACCGCTCAACAGTGTGACGTCTGACTACTGACATCAATTTATGTTTACATTATTACGTTAATTAATATCCCACAAAACGCTACAGAAGTCGGGGCCTAGAGACACTTTGCAGAAAAAATGCAATTTTAAAATTTTCTGTTATGGTAAAAGGGGGGGGGAGGGGGGCAAAAATAAGCCGCTATCGAATTTACGAAGGTAGCGATTTCACGAATGCGATGAGAGGAACCGTGAGTATTCGTAAAATCGGGGGTCTAGTGTACATTCATTAAGCACATTTAAGAATATATAAAGAGTTTCACTTTAGATCACATGATTAGATTCAAGCTACTCAAGTAAGGCAACAATAATATACTTCATGTGATGGAAATATGAGATTAACTAAGTTACTAAAACACTTAGTGCAATATTCAAAAGTAATTTTAGATATTGTTTAAAAATAACCATGGTTTATATAACCTTGTGTAGTCACTATCTGCCATATTTCAGTCAGCATAAGCCAATAGAAGTAACCAATCTAGTATGTATTTAACTTGATAGACATATTTGAATTAGACACGATAGATGGTAGTTTAAGGTGTGATAAACCTCAAAAATACTTTAAGTTGTTGATTTACATTGTTTTGGAATAATGTTATTTAAGTTTATGTGATTGCCCATATTTATAGTGTAATTAAGAGATCTAAGATATAATTACTGTGTATTACAATATCCCCTGTGTCTATTCAGTTCAACAAACGAACCAGACATAAAAGACTATGGATTCATAGTTTACTTGTGCTATTACACAATACAGATACCAAAACCTTTAACAAGGTACACAACAATTGCTTCCTGCTTCCTATGCTTGCCTTTCTATGTAGTGGCATAACATCGGCCTGCCTCTTTAGCCTGTAATAACCAGGCAGTTTTCCCTTCCACTTTCTAGAGATAACTCATCTCTTAGAAACTGCCTTTCACCCTTAAGTTGCTATGATCAGTTTCATACTGTTAACTTTATCACACAATAAGCAAGATTTAATAGCCTTCAGTTCACACCGAAGTAATGTTTCTACTTAGTGAGATGGTTTCAAAACTGCGTAATTCCTATTCAAACTCAGTTTATTTATTTATACATATTAATTTATTTCACATAATCTGCAAAAATATAAGCTCTGTGACTGGTTTAGAAACCGGTGAGACGAGCAAGATGAAGAAGGTTACAGTTTATATTATGCTTTCCTTGGAAAATTAGATACACTGAAAGGCTCAATATTAATACAAATTTATTGGTTTGTGGACATATGCCATTGCTCACTAAATTCTAATTGTAAACTCCCATTGCAACAAACATTTTAAAATCTCCTCAATTTTAATGTAGTAAAGGAACAGGATGCTGTCTAAAGTGATTCGAGATGAACAATGTAACTAAATTGACAATCATCCATTTTCTCATTTACCCTTCCATGTGCAACATTTTTGTATTCAGAGAGATTTTGCATTGCACAGTTGTTATGATACAGTAATTACTAATTTTAAATTGTTTTACTCTTTCATGTATAAAATGAAAAACAATTTACTATGCAGTGAATTTTATAACTGTTATGAGACACTTTTCCTTACATGAAATCTACGGTCTGCAGTGACTTCAATTAGTGAAATTACTAAATATATTTTGTTTAAAGTGTGAATTTATTCATTTCCTGAACGAAACGTTCATTTACAACAGTATTTCCAGTTCTATACTTTAATCGTAACAGGTACAAATCATTTGTGAAGATGCAAAACATTGTATGTCAAAACTGGTACTTTCTCGATGATGGAAGAAATATTTAACTGTTTGCCAAGCAACATATATATTTTTTACAAATTATAGTTTTTTCAACCAATTTTAGTGCAACACAGCACTATCAGAAATATTATTTTGTTAGTCTAATTGAAAATATGAACCACAATTTTTCTTGAAAGTCTGTATGCAGAACACATCCAGGTTTCTATAATCTAAAAATTACTGTATGTTAATAAAAACATTTTTTTAACATTTTAGGTTCCCATGCAAAATTCATTACTTTTAAGACTCTCACTCGTATATTTTCTCCCAGCCAACTACAGATCATTGAAAGTAAAAATACAACAATTTTTAAATGTGTTCTTAAATCTATTATCTAGCAAACTAGGTTTATTACAAAATTCCCTGATACTGTCTTGGTCACAAAACTGTAACAACATTTTATATTTTCCTTGTTCATTTGTAATAACCTTTTGTGTGTATTCACCATTGTCACCATCTGGGCTGGAGGTGCTGAATGCCATTAACAGATTATGATAACTATGACACCACTCAACATATGTTCAGCCGAGTCGGGAAACTTATATTGACAAGCAATAATTCCTTGTCAAATGTAACTCTTCTATAAGGCCTAGGGAGCACATCACACATTCATACAATAGAAAACAGCTTGAGATATTTGTGGTTTTATTGGGCTGTTTATACATGCCACAATTCACATAGTCAATGGGAGGAACCTAGTGGTTTAAAAATATAAATGCATATTTTCTTTAATACACGTAACTAAGATGTACACAGCTTAAACCATAGAGTTCAATTCTGGATAAACAAAACTGAAATAGGCCAAACTGTTGTCCAGCTAACCAAAGATACTTAGGCTGGCCACAAAGTTTGATATTAAAATTCTTGTGCCTAATGGAACTTAATGACACTGCGAGAATAGGTTGCTCTAGAAAAAAAAAGTCACGACAGTTTCCCAGTAATTTATCATGAATAAACAGCACTACATTGAATCAGTTGAGAGCAAGAGTTTATGTTCCCATGAGCACACTTCCAACTGTCTCTTTGGTCAATAATGAATATAGGAGAGTCAGGGAAGCACACAACTTAGGTGGAGGCTGGAAGTACATGTTAGTGTCAAATTGCAATAAACCATATTGTCGCAAAGACATTTTTTTTCTTCAAATTTTTGCCTGCTTTAACTTTTTTTTGTTAGGATCAGCACTCTTAACAGCTTCTTTTTTTAAACAATATTGCAACATGTTTAATTTGTTTGAACCTTTATAACCGGGATGCTAAATTTAGCTCTGCAGTAAGGATTAGATGTTTTTATTTTTTGTAGCCCGTCACAGTAGAATACACAAAACACAGTGAGGTGCAAACATGCTGTCATGTACATCATGTCAGAACAGCTGTAGATAGAAGTTAATGTCGCTATTTAGTATCTCTTTGAAGCAGTAGCTCACTTGTATCGTAAGTTGTTTTCTGTTCTCTGTTCGCGCAAAGTGTTTAGTATTTTGATGAAGACAGTGGTGCACACAGGTGACAAGATGGAGACTGGTTTTTTTTTGTGCAGCGATAGCCGGGTGACGTAATACTGCCATCAATCTTCGTTTCACTCTCTTCACCCTGTGCCCGTCCAAGGCACTAGTTAACCAGACTACGATCTATCAGACCTACGTCTGAAAGCCTGGTCTAATCAGGCTAATCCCGGGGTGTGCATAGGTACAACAATTCCAAGGGAGTACACAAAAGAGCACAGACAAACACACACATTAAATACGAGTGGGAATGACAACATCTACTAGAAACAAATGTAATCGTGGCATGGTTTCGACATATGTATTTACGTCAATGTGCACTGATAACAAACATTACAAATTACACAAAATCGTTATTAAAACATAAGAAAAACGGGCTCAAAGCCCTTAACAAATAAATGAGGGCTCGTAAGCCTTATCAAAAACACCGGAAAGAGTATTATACAGTTCAAATGGAAAATTCAATACCTTGACTCTCGTTTCTCGCCCACCACATCAACGTCCGCTCGGCCAATTAGAGTAATAGAAAGGTGAAGAAGTAAGCAAAAACTAAACACACACGGAAATATTAAGAACAAAACCAACAAAGGGTGGACACGCGAATTACCTAACCGAAACACGGAATAACGACCCTACAGTAAACACTTACCAAAACAAAATGATCGGGCGGGCGTTGAGGTGACTGCGAGAGAGGCACAACCTACTCTTCAAAGCGCTGGGGAAAAAGTGACGAGCACAGGTCGGCGAGGCGCTAAGGCAGAAGCTGGGAAGAAGGGAGGGAAGGCCGGCCAAAGGTGGGGACACGAAGACTACCGAAGACACCCGAGCTCCTACGAAGCGGCGAGGCATGCGCACAACACAGATCCAGACGTCACAGAGCGAGACCGTCGGCTGACGTCACATCCTTGGCGGAGGATTCAAACAAGTTCAGAGGCACACAGTGGCAGAAACCTGAGATCAGTCTCTAGTACTTCAAGGAAGGTGCTGTCCCAGCACAAACAACCCCCCTTACCCCTCCTTCACCCACCCATCTGGTTCCACTTTACCTCCCCTCAACACTGTCCAATAGACAAGGCTGCCTCTTCGTTCTCTCCCTCCTCTCTACCACACCCCCCTTCTCACCAATCGTTTCTCTGTTTTTGTTTCTCATGGCCAGGCTGGTGAACCATGACGTGGGTAAGCGTGATGCACAATTATTGAGGCTGCAGTTGGTAAACTTGTTTTCATAGCTTGGTTGTTTGCGTCTTATCATTCATAGGAGCACGTAGCTAACGTCTTCATGCAGCAGATGTTGACAATTTCTGATGAACTGTTTTTCAAATGTTTTTCAAAATGTATTTGATGTTAATAGCACACATGTGACGTGTTTTTGGAAGATTCTTGGTCGAGTAGTTCTATGTGACAGAGCTCACGCCAGCACAGGCGGTAAAGGAACACCTCCGAGAACTTCAGTTGTCGTGTAGTCACAGCTACATTATTCTATATTTGTTTTTTAAGGTAGTTATTGTCCCAAAGGTTAGATAATAAAATACAGTAGTAGATATATGGAAATAAGTAGTTTGTGTGAGGCCGAGATGAAAAGATGTGCCCAGGTAGTCACCAATTAGTAATTATGTTGTACACCACATAACTCACTTTAGTCTTTTTTTTTCTTCTTATCTCATATTTTCTTTCTTTACTTATCCTTCAGTCTTCATTTACTCAATTAAAAATTTCTTTTTCCTTCTAGTTGTAAAATGAAATTAACTTTGAAGACAAACAAAAACAAAACATTTATTTTGGCTATGGTTATTTATCAAGTAGTTCTCTCAGTGTAGATCCCCCAAGAAAAATGGTTTCAAATCTATTTTTTTGTAATTTAGCTAAAACTTGTTTTTATGAATGTGTATTTTTAAATGCTTACCTGTTACGGGATTCACAAGAAATTGTTTAGGTTTGAAATCATTTTGTTATGTCTGTAACTGCTATACTATATTTGAAAATACATGCAATAACTTGAGACAGTATTTCTCTTATTTCTTATGTGAGGTTTTACATAATAATCAAGTGCCCTGTTCTCATTCTTAGCAAACTATTACATAAAAATTATTTATTTTAATCTTTTTTTTTTAAATTCTTAAATTCTAGGTCAAGTCAGCTGGCTCCTTAACAACATGCTACAAGGAATTATTTATTTATTCATAAACGGATATTACATTCTTATTAGATAATCCAGCCTAGGTTGCAGAGTTACCCTAAGTATCATATCAGGAAGATCCTGAGCCCTTTTTTCACTGTGAAACTTCTGAGTGCTCTGAGCACCCTCCTTTACCTCTTTGTAATGATTAAATGGTTGTAGAGCTTATGCACCCACAAATTCCTACGTAGCATAGAGAGTAACCAGGTATAGTTTGTGACACAATGATCCCTACTAAGCACAAGTAGGTGACAATATTTAAATGTAAAAGTAAATAATTTAAGTTAATCTCTACTAGTATTGTGGCCAAAGTCTTCAGAAGTGCTGAAAATAATGGCAACAAAAAAAATTTGCAGACTATTAGCAATAATAACATAAAAAACAAAAAAATGCAATTATTTGAAATATGTTTTAAAAATGTCATACACATCTTTCTCAAACAAACACAACCCTTTATTTTGCACACTGAAAATTCAGTGTACTGATGAAATGGCAATGGACAGGATAACAATTTTTATTTCATTGTTGTTGCTACAATTAACACAGAAAAAATTGCATGATGCAATTTAGTGTCACAGAGTAGAATTAAATTTGAAATAGTCCCTCACATATTTGTAACAACAACTAAGCTGCAGCGTTACAATTAATTAAATACAAACTGCACATGTCGACAAGAGAAATGTTTGCACTTTATACCAGCAACCAAGAACAGTTGAAATATATATGTGGCTTAATGCAAGAACAACCCATGTCAGTATACCATATGTGTAATAATCAGGCATTCTATGCTGGATTAACACACAATATATTGACATTGGTTGTTCTTGCATTAAGCTCCACATACAAAATAGGTTTAAATGTATAAAAATGTTTACCTAACAAAATAACTTCTATTCTACTGTGTACTGAACAGAATACCTTGACGCAGCATAGAAATTGGTAACTTGATAACCGAAGCTAGCGTAATAAGCATGTTCCATTATCGCCATCAATTGAATAGCATTGTACCCTGTAACAAAATTTATTTTCAATTAACAATTATGATATTATAGATGATTTGTGTGATAAAACTGTAATTTAAATTCCATATATGTAAAACGTAAAATGAAACGACCAAAAAATGTATCAGTGTAAGTTCAAACTTTGGACCTGTAAAATTTTAAGAAGTATGGGCAACACAAATATAAATAAGTGAAAGCATACTGAAAAAATTTTCAATTTGTTTCAAAATCAGACAACTAAACCAAGACAGATCTATTTCTCCAATTTTTTAAATAAATACTTAACGTTTTAGACAGATTTGAATTGTTTTTAAATTTTGATAACTGAATTCTTATATAGTTTTGGCACAGATAAACTGAAAAACAAACACAAAACTTGAAATATGTTACAAATGTAATAAGAAAATAATAGGTTATGTGACAAACAAAGCAACAAATTAAAGTCTCTAAGTTTATACCTTGTTTAACAATTCGAGGAATGACGTTGTAGGCAAACTCCAAATACGACCCAACTTTTCCTTCTTCCGTAGATATTCCCACGTGACATTCGTATATCCTCAGGCTTAATGGCCTTGCAACTTGTTTGTGCTTGAACTTGTATCTCTGTACCACAAAACAAACAGTATAAATATCTAGCTTCCATTAAAAAATTCAAATTAGGCACACTTAATTATTTCAAAGGTGTTTGAAAATGTATTCTTAAGTTAACTGAACAGGAAGAACCCAGATACACATCACTTTGTAATCACATTAATACATGACACTCAGTACATAAATTAAAAAATTATAGTTACACAAAAACTTTAAAATAAAATTAAAGAATTTTGATAACGTATGTTCCACCATGTGGAGTAATGAGCAAGCATACATCATGTCACTGTTTACAGCACATATGTTACCAATATTCCGTTTTAAGTGTACTTATGAAATCTTTCAAAACTCCTGTATACGCCTTGTACCATACACATAGTTTCATAGTTGGCCAGGGCTGGCTGTATGCATAGGACTAATTTATTCCACTTCTCATCTGGAATAAAATGGAAGCTATTCAAAGATCTACATGTCTAATGGCCGGTTTCACCAACTCAACCAAAACTAGACCTCAGATTGGGTGTGCTTACGTTTAAACAATACTAAATTAAAATTTAAGGTTTAAATATAGACAATATTTCAAAACTAGTTATCTTTTCAGGTAAGTTTTAATGAATAATAGTGATAGTAAATATATATAAATATTACACTTCTTTCAAAACAATTTCCAGGTTTAACATTTCTCACTTCCACAGCAAACTCTGCTTTCCTTTACTTATAAATGGTATATTGTTAGGTTAAATGAACTAGTTAGGCATCCAATTTCGGCTTACAGCATTTTAGCTTTACTTAGCTTTGGTGAAACAATGCACTATGGAAGGTATAACTTACTGTGTTATTAAGTAGAACTTAAATTTTTAAAATATGTTGGTGAAACTGGCCATATGGCTCTCATTCAAAACCGGTGCTGATTAATCAAAGTTAATGAAAGCTGAAATTCTATACAGGCCCTGACATCTTAATTATTAGTGACAGGACACACATAATTACAGTAAATGTTTGTGATGTTTGTAATGTGTCAAGTAATTGGGTATGTTGGCAACAAGGTTTTTTTTGTGTTCAAATGTGACAGCATATGCATTTGACTAGGCATTATGACAAGCCACTGGCCTTCGGCACAATACTTGTGCCTACAACCAGTTTTTTTTGTGTGTGTGCGAGCACGTGCGTGTGTGCATGCACGTGTGCACATGCATGTGCGTGTGTGTGTGTCTATATATATTAAAACACACAGGATGTTCGAAAAGTCCTGCACGATAACGCACGGGGTGGTAGGGGTGGGTGTGGTGAGCAATTTGAGATGGGAAACCCGGGGTCAAAGCTCTACCATTACGCCCCTACGAGCAATGTAATATAATGAACATGTTTGGCAATGTCGCAGCCCGAAGACGTGGTTTGTCTTGCGTCAGAGTCTATGTTCTAGAAGATTCTAAACAACCGGAAACATTTCCAAATGTCCGTCGATTGGTCTGGAACATTCAAACTGGGTATAAATTAAGAATTTTACTCTAATGTACATCTGTTTTTCGGCAAGGGAGTAAGGTCGTCGTGTGTTCCCGAGGAGTTGAAGTGAGCTAACAGCACGTGTTTGTGATGGGAGACGCACCGTATGATAATCGTGAATTGACTGATATCCATTTCACCTATGGTTTGGCGGATGAAAATGTTATACACGAATAAAATAAAATCTTTGTTTTACTGTTCTTATCACAAAATGGGAGAAACACTTGAATAGAATTTTGGATTTAATGAGTTGACAGTTATGACATATTCACTGTAAGTTTCTTCATTTTCTACGCTCACCGCCATCGAGCTGGATGCCCTCGGACACAAAGAACGCCACAAATGGAAGAAGCTATTCTTCAGCATTTTGAAAACAATTCATCCAATAGTACGCGTGCCGTTGGGAGTACTCTGAACATCAGTCACAGCATGGTACATGAGGTAGCATCCGACGACGGACTCCACCCTTTACACTTCCAGAAAGTTCACACATGCAAACCGGAAGATATGCCGTTACCGATGGACTTGGCAAAATTTCTAATCGATCAGGTTGCAAACAATCCTGACTGGCCGGATTTGATCATGTTCAGCGATGAGGCTACCTTCAACCGGGATGGTGTGATTAATTTGCATAATCGCCACCAGTGGACACACGAGAACCACCATGGCACGTACATCCGAGCACATCAAGAACAACTTACTGTGAATGTTTGGGCTGCTATGATCGGCCGCTATTTCATAGGACCCTACATTATGCACGCTCGTTTAAACGGACAGGCCTGCCAGATTTTTCTAGAACAAGTTCTTCCGGAGCTTTCGGAAGATGTTCTCCTTGAAACGAGAAGAAACATGTGGTTTCAGAATGGCGGGACGCCAGTGCATTTTCGACGAGGAGTTCGACAGTTTTTGGACCAGACGTTTCCGGGGAGGTGGATGGGAAGGGGGAGACCTGTTCTTTGGCCACCACAATCCCCTGACTTTACGCCCCCCACTTTTTTTACTGGGGTTACATGATGAAAGAATTGGTCTATGACGGGACAGAAATTAACAACGTGGAAGAACTAGTCGCCAGAATTGCCGCAGCAGTTGGAATCATTAAAGATAACGCAGAAAACATTGCTGGAGCAGAGCGGGAGTCGTTCATCAACGGTGCGCACCTTTCTTTGCGAGACGATATCCGTGGTGGCAATTTTGAACAGTTCCTGTAACTCCAAAAAGTCTGATAAAATGTTGCTAGCATCGGATTCAAACACTGAACGACTGCTGCTGCGTAAACAGACAGGAATAATGTCAAACATTGTTTGCAAGAGTTTGGAAATTTATTTTATGTAATGTTAATGAGTTAAGTTCAATACAGTACGTACGTACTTCATAATGCGCAGTGTTTTCGTTTATTCTGGTTGGCGACAAGTCGTACTAAAGAAGCAAGGAAATGTAACAAGTTTACAATTACGTTAAATTGTACAGTGCCACCTTTCTTTAATAAAAGTAGTTTTGCAATGTCTAGTCAGGCAAGTTTTATTATTCCTTTTACATCGAAAAAGAAATTGTGCAGATTGACGAATTAAGGTAAAGGCAATATGCTTTCGAGAATACAAATTTAATAAACAAGGAAATGCAACGCAGCTCCTTTGCAAGCCTTTACAAAAACTCTGCTTTGTAATAACACAAAAATAAAAACAGCACAAGTAAACTGAAGAAAATGTTGACGTTTTAATTAATTCAATTGCTAACCAATTACTCTAACATTTCTCAGTGCGTTAATAAAACAACTGAATGATATGAAATGGAAAAATGGAGTCAGAAAAGAAATGAATAAAAAGGACACGAGAGAAGACGAAGAAGAAAACAAAAAGGTAACCTTGTCGGGTTTGAACCACCAGCGCTTGTTACTGTTGGTCAGGAAGCCAACATGTTGTCACTGCGCTACGGAGACACAGTACGCAGCGAACTACTGCAAACAAGGACAAGCAGACGCCACATCCCTTTCTCGGAGAAGTGCGATGTTGCCAAACATGTTCATAATTTTACATTGCTCATAGGGGCGTAATGCCCATAGGGGCGTAATGCTCGTAGGGGCTTAATGCCCGTAGGGGCGTAATGCTCGTAGGGGCGTAATGCCCGTAGGGGCGTAATGCTCGTAGGGGTGTAACGGTTGAGCTTTGACCCCGAGTTTCCCATCTCAAATTGCTCACCACAACCACCCTTAACGCCCCGTACGTTATAGTGCAGGACTTTTCGAACACCCTGTACATATATTTCTGTGTGTCTGTGTTTTTCTGTGTGTGTCTGTGTCTGTGTGTGTCTGTGTGTGAATGTGTCTGTGTGTGAATGTGTGTCTGTGTGTGAATGTGTGTCTGTGTGTGAATGTGTGTCTGTGTGTGTGCGTGCACACACGTACGTCCATGCATGTGTGCATATGTGTGTGCATGTGTGTGTGCGTGTGTGTGTGCGTGTGCGTGTGTGTGTGTGCATGTTCATGCATGTGTGTGCGCGTATGCGTGCGTGTCTATATATATGACATTCACCCGAACAATGTACTAATACAATGTGAATTTTCCCACTGCTTTGCGAAGTTTGTACTGTTTTTTCATGTTTGCGCTTAACTTAAAATGTTTCAGCTTACAGTTTGCAGGTATAACGAGCGTTTGTTTCTGGGTCTGGCACTTACACTTTCTTACAAAATGGTAAATACTGTATTTTGACCACAGCCATGTCAAATTTACACTTAATTTAAGATTTGGCACATAACTGTATTGCTTGAGGATTATTTTATTTCAATAAATGTGCATTGTAGCTGTTTTCATTAGTTGGCTATTAAAGTCAGCCAATAAATTAATGTAAAAACTAATTTAGTTCCAGGATTTGGTAAGACCTTTTTAGATGCTCCATTCTGCCCCTGCACAGCATGACAATATTTCTAAATTTCAATTAATGTAACTTCAAACATGTTTTCATGTGGTTTGGCTTCTTTGTTTATTCAAGATAAATAGCAACCAATTAATGGTTATGTATTTCCACATTATCCAGTGACTCAAAGTCAATGTTTTCAACTTTCCTAGCTATGATTATTTATGCAAGGTGATGGATTTCCTTGTTCTAATATTATATTTTTATGCATTCTCTTTTGCTATAATCAGGGATACAAGCACACGCTGTAAAACATCTATAATTCAAAAACAAACAATTAGCAAAATACTAAATACACAAAAAAAGAGGCACAACTATCAACCAAACCAGTTTAATTTTTTATTTTAGCTGTGTGCTACATTTGCTGTATACATTTTTCTAAACCCTGGTAACAAATACAAACTGCAGTTTTTTTTAATTATCGTGGGTGGCAGAAGGTGTTTATCGTTATGGGGTTAAGTTTAAATTGAAATTAGTAGTCTACCTGTTTACAAATATGCAAAACAATATTGTTTTACTAAGTATGTGGTAATAAACAGCCAGTGCTTTCTACTTAAGTATTTTCTTTACTATAGACGATTAAGAGGTAACATATCCTCCTGACCCACCCATTCCATTGCTTTGGTTAGTTATAATCTATTCAAAATGATAGTCCATGAGAACAATTAGATCGGCCTGTCGCTAAACATTTCAGGTTCAATTATTTGCGGAATAGAAGCAGAATTCTTGCTTCTCGGAAGTACACAGCATTTGATAAAATTAAAAATTATTATTCTCAAAATATGCTATTGCAGAGCTACACATCCCTAGAATTCTCACAGTATGATGAAATGCACACTAAAAATCACCTAACTTATAACTGTTATAAACAAGTTCTTGTACACCGAATATAAATATTTAAATATGTACAACCATAGAAGGAAAATCAAATAATACACAAACTAAAAGGGACAAAAAAAGCCACGTTAGCAAACTATAAATCCCTTACACAGAGATCTAATGTGCAAAACTTGAGCACATAAAGATACGAACAATGATGTTAAGATAAATATATTTGAACATCCAAATAAAACTGTCCTAAATGTGTTCCTCAGACACACTGCCAAGTAGCATGTATCTACTGCTAATGTCATGTTTTATCAGCTACAAAAAAACACAAAATTATATGCAAACATTAGGGAAGTCATTATTAACCATTAAAAAAAAATCATTTAAAAACTTTTTAAATGTTGGTTGGATTTAACTTGACTTACTACGTAGTTTTGTTATATCAAAATTTCACTGGAGAATTCATGTGTTTTATTTTTATAAATTCTCTTTTTAATGTGATAACCAAAACAATTAAATGGAATTATTACAATACTACTAAGCAAGATAACTGTTACGTAAATTTTTATTGCTATACCAAAACAAATAATAGACAAAAATATTCTAACAAGTATGAAGAAACATTAAATTAATAACAATTAACAGCCTACCATGCAGGCCTATCAATTAGCACACAAATTAACTGCACTGGAGGGCAATTTTTTACACCACACTGCTAATTAACCTTGTCGGGTAGTTCAACAAGATGAACTCATGAAGCACAGATGAAAGAATATGCTGAAATACAGAAGGACCCAGAAAGAAATTAATACAAAATATTTCCCTAAAGTACTGGATTGTATTCATAATGATTTCAAAATATATTTTTGAAATAACCATGATTTTAAATGCCATCCTTAGTCATCACCTCCTATTTTGCATACCGAACTAGAGTAAACCACTTTAGTCTGTGTTGTAACAAACACTGTGTAACCTTAAATAAGTCAGTGGGACACTCAATAACAAACATGGATGTGCAAATAATGCACATGGACCTTTAAAATTAAAATATTTGAAGGTAATTAAAATTTGTTGTCACTGGTCCTTTAAATGTTACACTAAGCTCACACTTCCAAAATCTGCATTAAAATGGGCTGCATAGGTATAATCTCTATCACATACTATACTAAAAATGTTTTTTTATATTTTATCATCAGTATATATACAGTAGTACAAGATACCTTAAAAACTATCTGTATACACATTTCATCAATCTCCTCAATTACAAAATCTACTGATAAAAATTTTAATTGTAGTTACAGTTTGTTTTGTAGATAATATTTTGTCATCTGCTTTGTTCAGGGTTAGCAACATACAACTAAAATTCAAGGAATTTTAAGGACTTTTAAAAGACTGGCTACTAATTTTTCAAGGACCACAATAAATTAAATTTGATACACCAAATTTTTATTTGAATGTTTAAGGTTCTGTTTGCAACTTTTCCATTTCTCTTTAGAACAGATGAAGTTCACCAATGTTAAATGAACCAGAAATTTTTTGTAAATTTAAAATACTTTCATATTTAATAAAATTCCTTCATATTTAGTCAAATGTTTCATGAAAAATATTAATAAATTACACTGAATCACAAAAATATAATTATTCCTATTAAATTTGTGTACTGTTAAATTGCAAAAAAGGAAGTAACACTTTCCTAAACTTATTTTGATGTACAAACATGTTTAATTGTAAGTGCACTTAAAAGGTAATCTGTAATATGTGTCTAGTCTACACACAGTAAAATGTAAGAACATTGCAGTAGGGAATTAAGTTTACAGGTGGGCAGATAACTACAGTAAACATTCTTTGTACTCATATTCATCAATGCTCTGGAATTTATAATGGCCTGTCAATACTGTACCGGGATGGTCGTAAAAAAAGTCAGGTACAGAATTTTCCCAATTCTCCATTCAGAGTGTTTACATTGGTGTTCACAATGTTTAAATCATTTTGAATGCAAATAACAGAACTGTAAAATACTGCATAACATAGTCTCACATGTGACATTGAAAATTATCTTCTAGATGGTAAAATAATTATTTTCAATATGCTATAATATTGGTAAATATCAACATCATAGACATTGCATTCACGTAACATTCTTCCAGGAAGGTACTTATTTACTTTCTACCTGAAAAATTACTTCACATTCGCACCCCCCTCTCCCATAATAAATAATAAATACAGATGCAAATGGAGAACATTAAGTGATCAACTAATACTGTAGTGATTTTTGTATTAATTTAATTTCTCTCATACCTTTCAATTTACTTCAGCTAGTGTTGCAGATTTTTCTTTTACTGTTTTTCAAAGGCTGTTGCAGTTTAATACCATAGTTAAAATACCAGCTGCTTCTGCCTGTTCAGAGAATCTATCAGTTGATTTTATAAGTTCATTTAAATTCACTTGGTCTTGAGTGCATGTACTGTAAACTTGTGAGGCAAGACATAATTATAAAAGAATTTACATCAACTAATTACTTCCTACTACCATAAGTTAATAAAACAGCAAAAATAAAAACGTACCTTTTAAAGAGAGACATTTGATTAAAAAGAAAATCTGTCTGTTACCGGTTTTCATGTAAACAAATATGGCTGATGCCATGCTCCTGCAGTAATAGCACCTATTACAGCATTTTATTCCTAATTCAAGGTATTGAAATTACCGCGAATAACATGAAGTAACAGAATAAATAAAAAAATAAGTAAGCAAAGTTACACACCATCATTCACCAATTGTGCAACATACAACGAGAGATCTTTGGTACAAGACGTCACTTTGGAAGTGGTCAGGCAGATTTGACTTGAGAAACGCTGCGGGAGACATTCCCCTTTGCAGCACGTACTGCACGGTACACCTTTCACACCTGACACGTAATTTAATTTTTATACTCAAATACAGCATTTTGTATTGGACATTTTTTTTTCAAAGGTCTTGAGTTTTTTTTGTGCCTCTTCTCTTCTAAAAAAATCTTCATCATGAAATATTACTTGCCATGAACACATACAAAAGAAATGCTAGGGGTAATATAACATGATTCCCCTGCCAGAAATCACACACTGCAAAATGTCTGTTATCGTCAAGTAAATTAATTAACACAAATAATGGATAGACAAAATAAGGCTTCTGAGAAACGATTTTCATGTTTGAAACCTAGCTAAAATTTTATATTACCTGAAAATCCAAGGACTTTTCAAGAACTGGATTAAATTAAGGACTTTTCCAAGGATTTTATGGACATGGTCAAAGTTCTAAGACTTTCCAGGACTGTAAGAACCCTATTTGTTATTCATATCAATTATTTCTTTTAAATAATTTGGAAAGATAAGACTTCTTCTTATCCTACATAATCCAATCCTCTTCTGACATTGCACTTTGTTTTAATCCCATCTCAACTATGAGCAAGCACATTTCAGAGTCACCAAGTGAAAAATAACAATATTAAATTTTTGTTTGTTATAAAAACAAACATTTAGTGGGATGTACCAAAATTTTTTTTTACTAAATTAATATGTAAATACAAACGAAACACTATCTAAAGTTAAAAGAAAATAACTTCTGTGGTGTCTATACAATAGGTTAGTAATTCACATTAACAGGTTTAGTCAGAGGTATGTAGGTGGTACATTACAAAGTATGTTTACACCTAGTTTAATAATTAATCCAAGATTATTATTTGGGTTCTTTCAGCCATTTATTCCATGCCATAAAGCAATGGTCATCACATTGCTTGTCTTGTACTTATTATTAGATAATTTGATTTAAGTGTCTATCTAGATTGTAAATGTACTTAATTCCACTCATTGGACACCATTTTCAGCTCAGAAAGCACTTTGCGAGAAACAAAATTATGCATGAAAACCAAAAAGAGCAAAATACTTACAGACACTGCATTAGATTTAAACAGTTGTGATCGAAAAGTAGGTATTAAAAAACATAACATTCCAGCATTCATTACTAGTCAAATCTTTAAAAATTAAAATCTGCGTTACAACCAGAACTTACAAGCAAAAATACAAATATCCTTAAGCAGTTATGGAAATACAATAATTGCTAGTGTGGAGACCTTAATAGCACATTCAAGGGGAATTTCAGTGATTCATTAGAGAGACAAGATTAACCACTATAGTCACCTCCATTCTTATCCTATTGCAGCGATGGCCGAATGGTCAGACCAATCACCTCCCACCAAGGCGATCCGGGTTCGATTCCCAGCAGGGCCAGTCCCCGAATTTTTGCACGTGGGAATCGTGCCGGACAATGCCGTTGGTCGGTGGGTTTTATTGGGGATCTCCCGTTTCCCCCATCCTTTCATTCCAGTGCTGTTCCATACTCACCTCTTGTCACCCCTCACCAGCGCTAAAGACCTTGATGTTAAGTATGGACCAAAATCTCTCACTCACATTCTTACCCCTTCAAACCAGGCAGCCCACATATTTACTCTACATCCCTCTACGTCATCTATGAGCCATAGCATGCACAGCTGGCTACAGAGAATCCCAGATTAAATTCACTGTAGTATCATTACCAATGCTAATAAAAATCAGGGTCACTTCCTGGACAGTGATCAGATATTATTCTACTGCTTCACAATAAATAAATATATACATATATTATAATATAGTCTAATATAATATAATTTAACATTTACAACCCCCAAATTAAGTAACCTTATCATTGAAAACATTCCAAATTTTTATGTAGCATTCTTAAGTGCAGACACTTTTGTTTTCCTTAAGAAAAGACAAATATCTCTAGAGAATTTTTTGCCAGGATGCCGAAATAAAGAAATAATACGCTGCTGATAGTATGTAATAAGATTGGTCACTCTGACAGAGTGGCTATTCCATTATTCATTCAAAATAGCCATTCTACAAATAAATGGTATCATGTTCATAAAAGAGGCCTAACTGTTTTTTCTCAGTTGTATGGTTAATGCCAACTTACACACAATTTAATTTACTCATCATTGAATTCTTATTACTACTGAAACTAAATTTACAGTATTAATGTTCCTATCATCTAAACTTAGTTTAAAATTCTCCAATAATTCATAAAGTTTAGGCTTACGTTTCACCCGTAAGTCCATAGCTAGCCTTACAACTTCTGGGGCACAATAGCATGTCTATGAACTCTACTTAAAAGTGACTGTCAGAGCCTTTTCAAATGTTTGTGCTGTCTATGGTGATAGTAATGTAGTAGCATTTTAGGTTTTATAAAGCTTATGTACTATGAATGAACTTGTGGCCAAATGAACTGTTAGTCACTATGTTTTATAAAAATCTTATCAACTGTACCAGAAAAACAAAGCATTGTCTTTGAGTCATCAGTTCCTTAGATTTCACCTTGCACGTTTTCTAGTCAGAACATTTGTAACCTTTTTTCAAAATACCCTTGATTATAGTACAGCTAAACCAATAACAGTCATGTACACAAATGTCGACGATCACATGCTTAGGGAATAGAAGTAAATTTTTTGATCAACACAATTTACACAAACCTTCATGATTTGCCCCTACAGGTGGTTTAACATATGTAACCTGAGAGAAACATCCCATGAAGGTGAAGTCAGAAATATGTCACTCTTTAGAGAAAGTAATATATCTTATAAATAACTAATAATTTTATGCTGAAATTATCTATAACAAGACATACATCGTTTCTAAAAAAAATTATTGTAAGACATTCAAAATCACGCACACTCTAATTTTTTTTGCTCACATACTCAGCCAATTACCTGAGCTACGAACACACAAACTTCACCTTTGTAAATAATAGCCATAGCTCATAATTACACAATACCTGTCAGTTTAGTGACTGCTCAAACATCACATTTCCTGCTCTACAATAAAACTTAAATTCGGGGAAGTGTAGAGTCTAGTATATCAGGACGTCTCTGTACATAACAGGTGTACTACAGGCAAACAGCAATCACATTAGCTTCACAACAAATGTCAAAATGAGTACGTATTTAATACACACATATTGCAACGTGCACATATTTCGAATACAAATTTCAATATGTTAATAAGACAAAATATAATACACTTTAGCTTATGAAAATTACTTTTACATTTTTATTTAGTTTTCAAATTATTCACAACACATAATCTCAAACTACACTCTTAAAATAATTAATTATTGTCGTACAATCTACAACAATTGATTGATACAGTAGAACCCCAATTTTAGGAGGCCTCATTAGTGTGCAGTACTGACCTCGTAAAATCTGTCTCTCATAAAATCAAGTGCTCGTAAAATGGGGGTTAGGCCTCATAGTGCCCGAGAAAGTCCTCATAAAATCTATATCAATGAAACTGTCACTATTTGTTCCTGAAGGGGATTAAAAATTATTTTATTTTTGGTGACTAATAATATGTTTTACACATTTCTGGTTTGTAAGTATGCATGTAAACTTGCTTGTAAATAAAGGAAAACAACAATTACAGTTCTAAAAAAATATATATAAATTAATATTTTATGCTACTTCCAAGCTACATATAGAAATTTTTTTTAATTACCGGTACCTTATTAACTAGAGAAGACTAATAAGTCACTGAACACATTCAAGACATCATTTCCCTGCAGAGAATTGAAACCAAGCTAAGTCTGCATTGATGTAATAATGACTGCAAGAATTTAATAAAAATATCAATTTGTGCCTTTAGGCTTTTTTTGTTTTAGCGTAAAAGCTAAGTAAAACATGTTTGCCGAACTTGTCAAGCAAGCTGTTACATCATATGTACTTTCCAGTCCATCATGGTAATATGTCAAGTAAAATAAGTCTGCACCTTTTATCTAAAACTCCAATTATTTGCCATTATTTTATACGTGTTTATCTCCGTGATAAATATGAAAAACATTTTTATGCATCTTACTTTTTGCACTGCAGATTCATCAGAATTTTACATAAACATAAAGAGAAATTATTTTTAAACATGTAGCAAATTTTGTAAAATAACAATTCAGTGAAGGTAAGGAAGAAAATGAATGCCATCTGTACAACTATAATGATCAGCCGAAAGTACTTTATTTGCATACTGTCTAAGCAACTCACTATTTGCATGAGCAGCCAACCTGGACAGCATCATATTGAATAAATGAGAAATATTCATTGTTATGTCTGGTATCACTTAAACGAGACTTGACAATGTAGTATCCAGTAATATGTCATTGGTACAGGGTCCATAATAAATGTGCTTCAGTTTTTGTATTTCCCAAGTTGCCAAGAATTTTATAAATAACAATGTATAAATTAACATAACACTGTTCACTAAAGCAGGTAACCATATTCACCACTGTACATTTTTAAAAACAACTGAATTTGTAAAATTCTGAGACAGAAGCTTAAGTGAGAATAAAAATTTAGATTAGTAATGGCATTACAAAACTGAAACCAAGGAAAAGATAAACTGACACGTATTAACAATGAAAGTGTACCTGCTGATCTTGATTTTAGCCCTGTAATATACCTCATGTTGCGGTGGATTCCATATCTTCTGTTTGTATGTGAAGCCTTCTTCACGAGGTGGTTGTACAACATACGTAGCCCATGGTGACAAACGATCAACCAGTTCACCATTTTTTGTCCTAATTGCTACCTACAATCAAAAGTGTCAAAAACAATGAAAACTAATTTATTTTTAACTGAGCATTAACCATAACATAGTTAAACATTGGCATTTTCTTGTACAATACTTAAAGTAATTAAGTTTTACAATAGGTATTCCTCAGAGCAATAAAAAATCAGATAAATGCACATACTAAAAATAAATCCACCTATTTATATCAACTGAAATTTGTTTCATGTACGTATTGTAAAATAAAATTTTTATACACATCTAAATACTTTTAACGCAACACCAGAACTCAACAAATACTTACAATATGATACAACCAGCACTAAACATGAAATTTATGTTCAAAAAATGTTTTGAAATAACGCATGCAACATTATTAAAGAAACATACTTTATTGCAGGCGAAATAAAAAAATCAAGGAAGAGGAAAATACACAATGAAAAGTAGTATTGCAGAACCATTCTATTATTTTCTGTTTCAGAAAATAACATAAAAACCAAATTACAATTGTCAAAAGAGTATTTGAAATAAAGTCATACTGAATATGAGCCAAGTATTATATTGCATTGCACCACCACACTTTGTCTACAGTTCATATTTTTGTGGAAGGTAATTTTTCTGACAAGAATTTAGATGCATTATTAAAATTTTTGCTTAAATCCTTAAAATGTGACCGCAACTGACTAATACATTGTTACCGTAGTACTCCATACCACCAAAATAAAAACTAAGTTAACCATAACGTTTCCCAAATAAAAAATTACAGACTATAGAAACCTCTATGGAAAAATGCAAACTTAAGATTCAGTTTTTTTAAAAGAACACTGAAAATCAATAAAATGCAGAAATTAAGTATGGACTTATATGATTTATTTACATCTTTTCCAAGAAACGACAAAAAATACATACACAGTTAAATTTAATTCACTGCCATATTTGTTGGGACCAAATATGTAAGTTCAGAAATAAAATTGTGTGCTATGGTACAGCAGAAAAATTTAAGCAGGATGGGTTTAAGACAATATACCATCAGCTGCCTCAAACATGGGAAAATAAAATTTTGATGATGTTTACTGTCCAAAACAAGGTTTGTAAATGTTTACGGCCTGCCCATGAACAATAAATTAGTTATTGGTTAAAAATTAATTTCATTCTTGATCCAGGTGCATAACAAAAAAAATCTCTTGCAGCCATTTGCTTAAAACTTTCATATTATACATTTATGATTCTAGGGGCATCTGCCCTTACAAACAGCCAGTGGCAACCACCATTCAAAATTATCACTGTACTATATTACTGTAGGCACATCTGCTCTGGCAACACACTTCTGTACGCAGAATGTGTAAAGTTCTTAACTAAAGGAAAAGGACAGCCACTGGCTCAAGAGGATTTCCATTGTAATTCTTCACCCCCAACCAACATGCTGACATTGGTCTTAAAAATATTTAGGCCTACACATAACTGTGCCAGTGTTGTTAAAATACTATTTAACTATTCATGTTGGCACAATTAATCTCACCAGTTTCTCTCTTTTTTTTGGCACCATTGAACAAAATGTATCGTATTTTTCCTACTGTTTATATTATACACATTACAATGCTACTCACAGATGTTTCTAATCATCACTACGTTCTGTAAGGAACTCAATTTACACATTATGACCATTTTTAGCATCACCAAAAACATTAAAAATTTTTGTTGCACTATCTGTTACACTAAAATATTGACATGATATGAGTGAAGCAAAGCATCCATCTACTGTAAATAGCTAGCAAACAGAAAACCTACCAAAAAAATAGCCTAAACTTCTCTTTCAGTGTTAGTGAATCTTACAGTAAGTACATTCACACTGAAAAACGTAACCGAATGATTGCTTCACATGAAATTTGCAGATTACTCAGAGATGAAAAATTCCCTACCTATACTGTTGAACAAATTCAATAATTTATGTTTCAATGGAAATTTTAAAAACATGGATGACATTTATTGAAGTACTGAGGTATTGCAGCATCATGAGTCCCAGCCAAAATTTTTGAACAGATGACTAAAATCCCAAACAATTCCTACACTTTTTTCCCAAGCTGTTAAAACTCTACACTTATTTTCAGTTTTCTTGGTCAGTATACATTCTGTGGAATATGCACACTGCAACAAGCCTGGATAGACTGTGAGAGTCATAATTAAGATTAACAAATTTAATTCAGTATAACTTACTACAAACATAAGAAAGAAAATATTTTTAAAAATGTGATGGCTACTTCTGAAAATCAGATGGTGAATCAGAATGTTAAAAACGTTGCTTATTTTGTTAGCCCAACATTACTTCATGCCAAACTCACTTTTACTTTTCTCTCATCAGAGGAAAGTTTTTTTTCTGTGAATGGCAAAGATTATCATTTTCATAGATGAGCTTTGCCCAGACATAACTGATAAGTGTTTTAATCTTCTTTACATGCAAGTTGTCTTAAATTCATATTTTTGTCTGCTGACAAAAAGTATGTGGCCAGAGCATGGCCTGTTTTCACCACTAGTGATCATTTGCACTGGTATTTCTTCCCCCAAATTTACTTTAATCTTTTATGTTGTAACATGGAAAGTCAGTCATATTTTGTCTTTCTTTCCGTCAATTTAATAATTTCTAAATTTTTACTCCACGTTTGTTCTAGTATTTTCAGAATTCTGTCTTACACATTCATGTTTGTATTTTCCATAATCACTACATGTACAAGTTCTCAGCTCAGTTTTGTATTGGCTCAAAATCCGAGCATATTTTTAACTCATACAGGCATATATATTAGTTATGTCTTCATAGATAAACATTTGGCAAGATTTTATATTTTGAATTTCTTTTTAAATTCTGACATGAGAATGGTGGTTGCCTTGTCACCACAATATTTATGCAACATGAATACATCTTTAGCACAGGAAACTTTTACGTTGCCAAATTTTCAAAAGAAAATTGTGCTGTACTTATACAAATGTCAGACTTATGATGACTGTGTTACTGCACGTTTAAGCATAGTTGAAAAGACTAAGGTGAAAAGTGGGAATATTATGTGTTGAAAATACTGTAACATTTTTGTAACTAGAAACTACATCACGTCACAAATTCAATCAATTATAAAATTTAACAACAGCTCGTGTAGCATCTAAGTACTTGAATATGCCAGTCAATATTTAATCTGTACAATCCTGAACGGCAATTAAAATTACACATTTAAGACCTCAATATTGCAAAATGCTAAAGGGGTGAAGAGATCAAACTACACACACACCCTCGTGTGTTAATGCAAAAAAATACTGAGATTTCTTAGGAATATGGAGGTCTTACACACAGGTATACCAATTCTCACTGTAAGCATACAAAATAGAAACAAATAAATTTTATGACTTATTTAGTTAAATGTTACTTTAGTAAGATGTTGCAATGTTCAAACTAATTTTCCTAATTTTACTGGGAGAACATCAATTTATAACTGTAATTTTAACAATGTATATCTGTGTACGTATGTATGTATACCTGTGTATGTATGTATACCTGTGTATGTATGTATACCTGTGTATATATGTATACCTGTGTATATATGTATGTGTGTGTATATATGTGTGTCTATGTATGTGTGTTTATGTATGCGTGTTTGTGTGTGTGTGTGTATGTGTATGTATGTATGTGTGTGTGTATGTATGTGTGTGTATGTGTGTATGTGTATATGTATGTATGTATGTATGTATGTGTATGTACACACACACAAAACACATGTATACTGATTCTTCATGTATAAAATTAATTTCAGGTAGTATATCCTGTTAAAATAATGTATTCTTATTCTTTTGTAACTTTTTTGGAAACTTAATAAAACTTATTTTCTTATATTACTGTAGATACTAAAAGAATCTTATGTGCTGCACTATAAAAAAAAATTTCTACACAAACTGCCTTCATGTCTCTACATGTTTAATTGTCACAGGATCCCCTATCCCGAACATGAGCAACTTAGTGCAGTGCTTCAGGTGCATAAACAATGAACCACAAAGAATGGACACACATAACTAAAGAGACTTCTGGCTATAACCACAGCATGTATGAATTTTGCAATCAACAGTCAAAACAAGTTCATTTTTTATTTGCAATTAACACAGGTCATAAATAAACACAGCCATTATCTCAGGATGGCAGTCATCATGATCAGAATGTACCTTCACATCACTGTTTGTTTACCAAATTATTCTGTAGATAAACATAACCAGTTCATGTAATATTAATACTATTTTGTACACGCTCAAAGGCTTGGGTTCATTTGCATGCTACATGCATCACTAGCAATCCTGTCATCCAATTTAATGACAAACATGAGTGAGCTCATCTCACCTCAATACTTTGTGAACGTTAAAGTCAGATGCGTTGATCTACAGGATGCATTGATACTTGCTTCAACCAACTAGTGTTTTGTGTTTTTTAATCACCTAGAAGCCACAAGGGTTTCATACTACCTACAAATGCTGCCTACAGAGTGTTCGGCATAAGTTATTGGCAGCGAAGTCATTAGAGATGGTTACAACACAATGATAGATGCAAAGTAGTCTTTCTGTTTAACTTATGATTAATTCTCTTAAACAGTTCACATTAAAGTATTCCATGAAGGTGATGTGTATTATGAAATATGTATTACATTTTTGAAAAGCAATAAAAATACCCAAGTGTTACACACACATTTAGTAGGAAAATACTAGACCTTTCTTGTTCTCGATGAATGGAATGTTTGTCTCATAGTTAACATGTTTTGTAAATGGAAGCTTTCAGCACCTTGTTTTATTTCTAAGGGAATATATAACACAAGTAGAGGTAAAATTAGTAAGTATGGGGGTTGTCCAGTCCCTCGTGGTAAAATTGCTACAGTAAGTACACTCAGTGCTGTTAAAGAGTACCTACATATTGCAGAATATTTAAATTATTTTCCTTTTTCTGTGAATTTGTCTTGTATAAGAAACTGCATATGCTCTGGCAGCCCTGAGGTCTCCCACTGTCACCTGGGGTGTGACTGGGCTACATGGCAATCATAGGTGCTCCCTTAATTAGTTGCTACGTGGAGGGTTTGAGCAGCATAGGGAGGGGTAACAGTTTATATGGGACGGACACTATTTTTCAAAGTCTCTTCGGCTCATCTCTTGGTTCACAGCTCTCTTGGTATACAGTTCTCCGAGTGTGCTGTGCTATCAGTTACAACATAGTCATGTACAGGCATGCGAGCAGTAACTGCGCTCTTTCAAAGAGGAGTGCGTGAGTGCTTCCTGAGATAGTTATATTAATCTCTGTTAGATTAGGAGAAGATTTATCTGTGAAAATCTACATAAAGGTATGTGAAATTTTATATAATTATGGTGAGAGTGGTAGAAAGTCATTGTCATTTATATCAGTCGTGTGTTTACAAACATCATAGTATATTTAATGTAATACTTTTTCTACGTAATTGGTAAACTGTGATCGCCTAGTATTGTATTAGATCACCATGACTAGTGGGTGTAACAGGTGTCAGACATTGGACACAAATCAATTTATTTTTCTTGCACAATTAGTAGATAAATAAATATACTGTTAAAATCTAACCATCTTGTCTCACTCATAGAATGATTTGTCCTCAGTCCTTATGTTCAGGTGTGACTGATTTAAATTGTAAGCATGTTGAGAAAACTCTTACAAGATTTACTCAGTGTTCTGATATCAGATTTATTATGAGTGAACTTTGGTAGTAGCTCCTGCTATTATGATTTGGGCAGAAATATTTGAAACTGTTAGTTTATTCTTAAGCTTAATAGATTCTCTAGTCCCACCAGCTCTAAATATTTTGTAGTAAAGGCATGGTTTACCTTGATGTGCAGGAGTTTAGTATAAGCTTTTAAATTTACTAACTCACTGTGCCCCGAGTCAGCATTCTCCACGAACCCCTCTTTCTCCGAAAAGAGCCTATACAGCAAGCTGCCTCGTGCACATTGTGGTGGGCCAACCGCTTCTTCATCTGGTGTTCAGGGCCCCATAACCCTTAATCAGTATGGGTGGTTACAGCATTACCTCACTTCCCTAAAAACATCTGGGAAGTGTTCCCCAATCTCACCTCAAAAATTTACCTATTTCAGACAGTCACTGGTAGTGGCTGGTTCCGTACTGACAGTTGTACTCCACAACATTTGGGCAACAGCTCAAGAACAACATAAAGTAACATCATTCACATCTTTCTCTAATTCCCAGTAAGTTTTATTAATTTTTGTTAAAAACTTTTAAAATGTAAATTTTTACGGGTGGATATTTCCCTTACGAGTTACTGTATAACATTGTTCATATGTAATATTTTCTACCCAATTTTGATTAATCATATCACTGCATTTGTACATGTCAAGACAGATACCATAAATCAATGTTTAGAGTATTACCATTTTAAATAACTCAGTTTCCAATACTTTAACAGCATGCAGTTTTAAAACTAGATATTCTACGACTTATTACTCCCTAAATATTAAACCAATGAACTAAGTGTCAGATATTGTCTGCTTTATTTTTCATAATGAATCACCTCACTGTCAGAAAATAAAAAAAGTACAATATTACCATCAAATTTATGGTAATTTGCTATGTAAGGGAGAACACTCGGGTTCCAATAGCTCAACTTTAAAAATGGTGAAAAAAACTCCTTGAATATATCAACTGATTGTTTCTCTAGTGCGTAGTTACCACAGATTGACTCCCATCTTGGACTCAGCACTTTCGCTTGCAGCAGTTGATGGCCCTAGCAAAGTCTTTGTTATGAAGCAGACAATTTTTTTTATTTCCTATAGGCTACTGTTTTTTCCAAGAATAATCACTGTATAATAGGTGTGAAGCAAGCAAGTTCACTTCTTAAGCTTTGTAGTGAGCAATATGTATTTGTTCTGTATTTTAGGTTGAATAGCTCGAAAACAGGTAGCTTAACAAAATGGATGCTACATTTTTAAAAAAACATTATTTTGAAAATATTTAAAGGAGACATTAAACTGATAAATATGAAAGTAATTGTACTACCTTATCTTTGATAGTGAAAAAAATAATGTTTGTAAAATGTGTATTAAATATATAACACAAAATGATATGTTGAACATGAAAAATTTTTTGTATTATACTTTTATGTTATTTTTCACTAAAGGAATTTAACCATTAATTTTTTCCTATGTTATATTACATAAAGTGCTGTCTTAGATTTTTTTCCTTATGTGATTTAACACATTATTACAATTTTAAAAAATACTTCAAGGTTCTGTAACAGTTATACTATGGATTACATAATATGTACATATTATGTTCTCGACATTTTTACCGCAAACTTTGCCCACATTATACTATCAAATTAGGGATATTGAATATTCAAATAAAGAATTTTGGATTATCGACTATCAGTTCGCAGGTTATTTGTTGTGCCCATTTTAAAAACCAAAATTAAAAAAACTAAGTGATTTTATTTGTACAAGTTTCTAAACAACAAGTAAGGTTAGGACATTTGTCCAGTATACAGATTTGTCGGTGTAAACATTTATCCCACTTTTCAGATTTGTTTTAACAAAAAAGTTCCTTAATATATTAAATACTTGCATTTTCCCTTATTTTTGATAAAAATGACTAATGAAGAAATAATAACCTTAAGATTCTTGTTTAAAACAAGGTCCTTTAACCCTTTGATGAGTATAAACGTATATTTACGAGCAAATTTACAGTGATACACCTGAGTATGCACGTAAATATACGTTTTCGAAGTGTCTCAAAGTAGTATCTTCTTACATTTACGTTTGAGAGCCTTTGGCACGTGCAAATATCTAGCATTTGTTATTTCAACTGTTTGGGGTTATAGTACACATTCATGAAGATTTATACTACGCTGATTATCCACTTGGATTCGCCTTTCAATCAATAGGTGTCATGGCAGTCACAAATAGGTTTTATTTAAAGTTAAAATACAATTTTTTGTTACAAAACGCAATTTTAATCCATTTACTGTGTCACTTTGCAATATGTTATAATCAATTATTTTGTCTTTTGTTGCACAAAAGAATCGCGCTAAATAACGCATGTTGTGGAAAAATAAACATTACTTTTTCGTGCAGCTGGACGATGTGATTTTTTTTTAATGAAATAATGTTCCTTTTTATATGGTATGATTTGGTGTTATTTTACACAAACCGTATAATAAAAATGAAACCATTTCTCAGAGAAGCACATTCTGAAAAAGAACTTGGTGAAATTATTTACAACTGGAAATCAGCGAGTGACAATGACAGTTTCATAGGTGATTCTGATTTATACAGAAATGACATTCAGTACCACAAATATTTCCAGCGCCAGTATTACAGAAACAAAGGTAAAAAGGATTGCACATCAAGGGAAAATATTTTGAAGCCTCTGTTAGTAATTGAGTACAAAAAAAACATGGGGTTGGTCGATAAAGCAGACATGCAAGTAAGTTTTCTGGACAGCACTAGGAAGTCCCTCAAATGGTACAAGAAGTGTTTTTTACATGTTTTTGGTTAGAATTATTTTGAATTCTTATCTTGTGCAACGTCAGAACAGGAAAAAAAATTGTAAGTTGGCACAGTTCCGCCTCAACCTTGTTCGGCAACTACTGGAAGAGTTTTGTCCGACTCGTATCCCTTCCAAAGGTGGGTGTCATTCATATGTTACCATGCCTTTGCGGTTCACAGTACGAAACTTTCCCGCTCCAGTGCACCTACAGCAGCAAAGACGAAGCTGCAAAGACAATGCTATGTTTGCAAGCACAGCACAAAGAAATATTCAACAAGAAAATACACCAGGTGGATGTGTGCTGAGTGTGATGTAGGACTTTGTATTCATCCATGTTTTACCATATTTCACACTGCAAAAAATGTCTAGGTAAAATACATTACTTTTTGCAGCACTTGCAACAAAAGAACATTTTTATGCTCATAACTGCCAACATGTTTCGTGTTGTCCCAACACAGGAATATTTCCAAAACTTTTCCAAAAATTTAGTTTTTTGTCTGTGTGCCATCAGGGTTTATTCAGTACCTATGAATAAAACACAAGGTTGTAATGCAACTGTTCATGTAAAACTCATTCGTTCAGTAAATTTGTCTGTGACACGCAATATTCACGTTATAAAAATTATATTACAAAATACAAATTTCAGTAAACATTAGATGTCTTGTTTGTTTACATTTGCTATGTACAATAATGTCTGTGTGTACATGTGTGTTTTGTGGTCTGTGTGCATATATCTTCAAAATTATTACTGAATATTCAGGATATTTGCAAATCTAATTTTGAAATTGACTGTAAAAAATAGATTTATAAAAATTTGCAAATAAAATTATCAAACACTTTGCAGTGTAGCAATGTTGTGGTGCGTGTGTGTGTGTCAAAATAAAAAGTGACAGTTTAGTATATTTAAAAATGTAATTACGTGATAGATGGTAGAAACTATAAAATATACATAAAAATTACTAAACATATCGTAAAATTTTTTTACAATGTAGCAATAGTATGTGTGTGTGTGAGAACATATTTATTCAAAATATAAGTGAAACATCAGTATATTTGAAAATGTAACGTTGATATTGATGGTAGAAATAATACAATATGTAGGCCTATAAAAAAAAAATTATTGCAATGTAGCAATGGTGTGTTGTGTATATATTTATTCAAAATACTATGCTAAAGTTTATTATGTTATTTTGAGATTGATGGTAGAAAAAATACAAAATTTACAAAAGCATAATTATTTTACTATTTTTTGCAGTGTAGCTATGGTTTGTGTATGTGTGTCCACAATATTTCTTCAAAATAATTAGTAAAAATTCAATATATTTGGAAATTTAATTGTGATACAGTCTGTGGAAATAATAAAATATTCACAACTTTTTTGCAAAAAATTACTAACATTTTTGCAGTGTAGCAATATTGTGTGTGGTATCTGCATATAAATCTTCCAAAATGTTAGTGTACTTATACATACAATTTTGAAATATATGATGAAAACAAAACATTTATAAAATTCACAAAAAATATTACCATTTTTTTTGCAGTGTATCAGTGATGTTTGAGTGTGTGTCTACGTACTTCTACAGTATGAAAAACAAATTTTCTGTTTTTTTTTGTAGCAAAATAAAAATAGAAAAACTCTTAAAATGTTTTGCAGTGTAGCAATGTTGTGTGGTTGCTTGTACATAAATCTTCAAAATCATAAGTGAAATTCCAGTATATTTGTAGATATGACGTTCAAATTCATAGTAGAAATAATTCAGTGATTATAAATATAGCTAAAAACATTACATTTTTTACAGTGTAGCAATGTTGTGCAGTTATATATACATAAGTATTCAAATTCATAAGTGAAAACACTGTATGTTTGTATATGTGACTTACAAATTGATGGTGGAAATAATTCAATAATTATAAAAGTATAAAATAAACATTTTTTTGCAGTGTAGCAATAAATATACGTGTGTGTGTTGTGTGCATAATAATTCAAAAAAGGATATGAAACTTTAGCACATTTGTGAATTCAATAATGATTTTGACAGTATAAACTTAAAATATTAGTAAGAATTATAAAAAGACAGTTTTTTACAGTGTATGGTTACAGAAAAGGTAGAAAACAATAAAAAAGTTATTTTATAAGTTAATCACATTTTTAAGATTTATATATATTTTAATTTTAAGGCTATGTGCAACAAAAGTTCTCATCTCATATATACAATATAGACACACACATATGTATATATCTCCAAACAATTCTCGTTAGAATGTGAAAACAAAATTTTCCTGGCTGTAATGCATACTACAACTTAAAAAAATAAAAAATTCCAATTTTCTAAAAATCCTCACTCCACAGGGTCTCTTAACTCTAGATATAACCTCCCTAGCCAAAGGGTTAAGACCACGCCCGGTAGTTTTACAGTGATTTTAAAATATTTTTGAGGCAACATAATTTTCACATCAATGAATCCCTAAATTGTTTTGTCATACATATATCATAATTTATACTCTAATTTTTATGGTTGTAATAAAACTTGGTAGTTTTTCAGATTTTTGCACCTTAAGTATTACCAATTTTGTATTTAAAATAAATTAAGCAAAATAATATTTTGCGAACAAACAGTGCATTATTTTGCAAAACACCATCATAGAATTGTGCATTGTGTGACTGCTCTTAGCCTTACAGTCTTTCAAAGTATTTCATTAAAAAAGGTTTTTTTTACCAATGCAAAAAAAAACCTAGAATTGCTTTAACTAGGGATCTATCAGTAAGTATAATATTAAACAAAGCTATGACATGAAACACAAAATACTTACACAAATACAACATACACTTAAAACACACAAATTCTCACAGGTTATTCCTGAAATGGCATATGAAATTTTGATGAAGACAACCCAGAAAAAAGCAAGAGCAACAGATACTTCCAAAGTTTGAAAAAAATATATAATTTGCTGCCATGTTTAGTTAACTGCTTGCAGGACAGAAGCAAAGTAATGCTTACTTAATTATTTAAACTTTAACCACTTTATAAAGTAAGTAACGTGTATATGTAAGCCATTGCCAAACATGTTGAAACTGATTGTTGCCACCCTTTAACCTGTACAATATAGGTAAGTGAATTTTGCATCTCGTCGACAGCAGGGTCATTAAAGACAGTGACACACAACTTGCTATAATGAAGGAGCTGGGAGAGGAGTCCGCCATGGCCTTTGTTAAAAAACTATCCCAGAATTTTCCTGGTGCAATTTCGGGAAACCATGGAAAACCAAAATCAGGATAGCTGGAGCTGGGGATCGAACCAAGGACTTCCCAAATGTAGGTCCAAGGTATTACCATTGTGCCACCTCACTCAATGTGTATGGTAAATATACTACACAAAAAACTCCCTACTTTTGATTACAGATGATATGCCAGCCAAATTTGCAACAAAAATGTATTTTCATAAAATCTTGCAGCTTTTTTGAGTGAAAATTTTACTTTACAGAGAGGTGTTACCACCAACTAAGTAGGGCAACCATAGTGACTGGCTGCACACCACACTGTATTGTAAAGAGTTTCCTTCAGCTGTGTGTGTGATCCTTCAATTGTGAGTTCAGCTCCGTGGGGTTCTTGCAGTGTTCAAAGTACAGAAACGACAAAATAATTTGACGATCTTGTAATAACAGTTAAATGTCATACCATAAAAAAACTACTTTATAACAAGTGTTTAAAATGGTGGCCATCCATCTCATTGCAACAGTGAATTCTCTGTATGAAAAACTGTCATACATTTTGAAAACACCTGGTATATCTTCAGACTTGTTACAGGAAGCCACAACTAAGCTCCATCTGATGGATTCTCACAAGAACCAGTCTAATATAGTAAAGCCTGTAAATTCTGCTGGCCATTTACATCTTCTAATACACCTTGCTGAAAATTTCACGTTGAGGAGATTATGTACAACACTTATAGGATGTACAGGGCCTATGATTTGTTGAAGCCACATACGTCACCAGATTGCATGCAGCACATCCACAAGAAAATCGGACAATGTAAAATGCAGTAATTTGCATGTTATGTGCCCAGTTGATTGTTATTGCATCAGGTATGGACCATAAATAGATTATATCCCACATTTCCTACCAAGATGTTCACAGGAAATAGGTGCTCGTTGACTGTGGGGGTAGCTTCATGAGCATTGGTGACATATCACTAGTGAATATTCCGGCTGCAAAAGCCACAGTCTTTCCTGAATGTTACTTTGTCAGTAAACTATTAAATGGAACTGAAATGAGACTACTCTAAATTGTTGTAAAAATCACCATCATAAACTGTTGAGGTAAATTAAATCTGCAAACCACAAAGCATGTACCTTTTACACATAACATCCATGCAGCAGATGCTTGTACATAGCTTTCTATGCAGCGGAGTGAGATACACCCTTCCCATTTGTAATGCTGAGGTTTTCCTCTACATAAATTTAGTACTTCTTCCAAATTTTGTGTACAGAAATTCATCAGGTGAACAGACACATTTCATGGCAAAAATGTGCCTGTTTGTGCAGTTTCCAAATGACAGTTGTGAAAGTCTCGTGGCAAGTTAGCTACCATCCAAGAAACATGGAAAAACCTAATAAACATAGCTTGTGAACTACACATAACTTCATAGCAAAGCAGATCCATATCCTTCATTTATGATTTTGTATACTTTTCCAAGTCAAAGCGTAGTAGAAAGAACCTGATGAGCAGTGAAGAAGGGATTTTTTTACACAGTTCTCTTCTCTGTTAGGGTAGAGAATCTACAATACTGTAGTATTGTGAGCAGCACATATTGCACTTTAAAGTGATTTTTCATTGACGTTTCTGCAACTGTCCATTGCAGTTCATCATTTTACTTAATTGTACTTATTACTGATGAGGCCATATTAAAGACAGATCATTATTTTAATAGCATAGCAGGAATAGTCACCTGCTAAACAATACCCCCCTTCTTGCAAACACCAACACAGATTTTCAGTACACAACTGGATGGGAAGTGTGAGTGATCATTTTATTGGGCCATACCGGATGTAAAGATTTAAAGGATACATGCAATACCTGTTCCAGCAATAACATTACCAGATTTGTTTTACGGCATGCTGTTCACAATCTGGAAACGTACATGGCTTCAACACAACAGTGTCCCTCCACATTCATCACAAGTTGTACTTGATCTAAAAACATGGAATTTCAAGCATGTTGACTTTGATGAGGTGGGACTGTTTCATGACAAGCATGCTTTCTTAACATTGCTCCCTTGAACTATTTCCTGCGGAATTCCATCAAGGCTCTGCCGTATGACATACCCATTCAATCGAAAGAAGTTCTATTAGCCAGGGTTATAGCTGTCTGTGATAAGTTTCAAGATACACCAGGTGATTTTCAAAAGGGTACCTACTATGCCAAATTAATTGTTGCAATGAGCTAGACAACTGCCATATTGAAAATTTGTAGTAGAGTAGCTTCTGATGATATAGCATTAAATTAATAGTGTATAACTTCAATTTATTTTGTGATTTCTTTACTTTCAATACTGCAAAAATCCCTACTGAGCTGTTATATGTGCATCTTACTAATGCAACACCACACAAATGTGGGAAACTAATTCCAATAAAATTCCACGTGCCGCAAGATTATGTGTTGCCTACTTGGCAGACAGTAACACTTACTTCTCTGTAAACTCAAACATTACATTTTTACTTGAAAGATGCTTAAAGCGCACAATTTTGGCAAAAAAATTCAGCTGTAAAGTGTGCATTCATTTCTTGATATACATTGGGGTGGATTGGCTACATGTAAATGCTATGTGCATTATTATGTAATTGTCACAGTTTCAATAAATGAGTACTTGTTACTTTATTGCCCCACCAGAAGTATCCTTAATATTGCAGTAAATAATATTTTTATCTCAAAATTCACTAGCATTTACAACCCTTATTTGACCAATTTCACTTTTTCTATGTTCACCTAAAAATGAAACCTATGAAAATTTGTCTACATGTTTTAGATACGTGCTGTAATACTGTACAAATGAAAACATACCTTTACTTCTGACAAATGTTTAAGTGCACATGAGCCATCATGATTGGCTGGAATGTTCAGTTCCCATTTACCAAACTCAAGCTTTGTATAGGGATGACTCTCTCTATTCCAGTGATCTGCAATTTAAACAAGTTATCCTTTAAAAAAGCTAAACTTTGTCCACTATTGTAATATAAATCTAACAAATAACATTGCCACTATAATGTAATCATAATTATATTGAAATACACGATTAAAACAGCAATAAGTTCTCATCGTGAAACTGTACATTTAGTATCAATGTGACAATGCTTTAGCAAATAACTGCAACTCATGGACATTGCTTTTGATGTTAATTGAAGGTATGATAATACTAAAAGTAATTATGCACCTTAATTAAGACCATAGGTCTTATTAACATGACTTTTCATTATTGTAGCTTTTTTTAATTGTAAAAGAGAGCAGATTTGTTGAAAACAGATTTTCCTATGTAGCCTAAATTTTATAAAGCAAAAAATATATACGATTTTGGCTAATTATAGACTTAAATTTCCAAAATGAAAATTAGCTTAAAATTAAAATCCTTCACTTAATAAAATTAGGCTACATAGTAAAACCAAATTCCAACAAATCTACGTGACTGTAAAATATCTGCTCCCTTTTGGAATTTACATATAATGTCAAAAAAATGTGTCAATAGGAACCCATTGCCTTAACCTTATTCACATTTAAATGTCCTAATTGTAACATTGGTGTTCTTGTGTACTGACTTTAATGTTACTGGAGTCGCCAGCCTTGTTTCAGACTCCCTTTGCCCCTCATGGAGGCGATCTTCTTGTCTACATTCTCGTAACACTGTCAATTTTCCTATCAACACTGTCTATTTTCTTGTCTACATTCTCATTAACACTCTCAATTTTTGTATTCACACCACTTATTTGGTTAGCTATTTGGCTACTCAGTCCCTCTATTAGTGCTCGCAAACCCTCTAACTCACTAGCCATTTTTCTTGTTAACATAAACTTATAACCTAAAATTTCCTACCTAATAAAAATTAACAATTTTGATTAAATATCTAACCGTCTACATTTAATTTTAACACCATTTAAAACACTTAATTAAATTTTAAATAATTGCCTCCATCCCACTTCTGACACCAGTGTTACAAGTTGCGGGCTAGGTACGTTTGGGGATGGAGGTCTTTGATAAAATAAAGAAAATAAAGCTAACCTAGTTTATTTACAACTGTATATACAAAAAAAAATCTATGTCTATAAAGATTTATCACAATAAATGGCAAACAGAAGAAATAACTACTATAAAGGATTAAAAAAATACATCTACTCAAGTTCTCGGTCTAAGAAAGGTTACTAGTCACTCACAATGGTGGACCCAAAGAAATAATACCGAAGAATCTTTCTGGCCTAGAATCACCTTCTTCCTACTACTTGCTGCGGTCCCACTCGCTGGACGCCCTTGAACAGTCGTCGCAATCCAATACTTGTCACTATCACTTCAGATCACACTAGGCACCTGCCAGCAAAAACTCTCTCG
>PNEQ01002491.1:0-25494 GCA_003012365.1 Medauroidea extradentata
GGAGTTTGGAGTGCTTGGGCGGCGACGCCATGATGGAAAAAAAAAGAAAGGAGGGAGGTTGTGATTCTGGTGACGAGACGGTCGGACGTTGTGCCGAGGAAGCTTGTTAGATGTAGATTTAACTAACTTAGTAGTGCTGGTGTGTGTTCTTTTCCTAATTATTTTGTTAACCCTCCTCGCTGACCAGTGGTTTTGCTAACTCATTACGACGACGGAGTTACAACTTAATCTTGTCATTGGCGGGGAGCGATTGTACATATTAGGTCTAGGTGTAGGTGTGTATGTTCGTGAGCAGAGCAGGTAGGGCGTGACCACGCGGTATTCAGAGTGTTCATGTGCCTTAATAAATCCGACCACGTGACTGTACGTACGATCATGACTCCCAGTCTCCCGAGTAATTTCTTGGCAGTTTTACGGCCATAGGGTAAGGGCAGTGGGGAGCCGCCCATAAGAGCTCTTTACCCATTTTCTAGAGGTCTCCCAGTTTCCCCTTAGCGTTGTCGAGGTAGGTAACGTGTGAATTAGTGAGCCGGTAAGGTGGAGCAAGCCAGCAGAACCATCCACGGCCCGAGTGAAAGAGTCCCGTCCTGGCCGGCGCTTGCCAGGTGGCACCCAAGTTATCCATCCATCAACATCCGCCCTGCTAACCGTAGTTAGTGAAATCGTATGAGCTAAGTTGTGCTCCACCTCACCCCAAGGCGACAATATATACAGTGAAACCCCTTAAATCCGAACCGCGGAAATCCGAAATTCCAAGAAATTCGAACAAGTTCTTTTTTTACAAACACACACAAATAGTCATAAAAGTGTTATGTATATATACTATATTGTAACCTTATTTTAAATAGTTAGTTGGAAAATTAACAAAGAAGTACAGGTAGCATACATAACAATGTGTAAATGTATCTGCATACATACATGTCATCCAGGACTGAAAAATGATCTGCCTTTACACCACCTGCTCACCATTTACACCACCTGCTCACCAGTCAAGGTCACTTACCTCGCTTGTCGCACGCCAAAATCAGCCTGTCTCGCTCAATGTACAGCCCTATACCATAACGAGGGCTCATTATTTGTTTTTAGATAGTTTTCTGCTAATCCGAACAAATTGAAATCTGAACAGGCTACAGCCCTAATTAGTTCGTATCTGAGGGGTTTCACTGTATATACGTCTGAAAAAGTTACGGGAAATGCGTGATATTAAAATGGTACTTAAAATTAGAAATATAAAGATTACTTTCTTTTTAAATAACAGCACTAAAAACGTTGTACACATAAAATAAAATTTACATAACTAATTTTGTAAAGAATTTTGGTGTGATTTTTGGGACTGCTTTCGTTTTCACCAACTGGGAAATTCTTGGGTTAATGCTCTTTTTTAAAGATAATCTCATTTCACTGCATACATCCAGACAATTATTTTGTTTTGTTTTTAAAAAAAACGTAGCGTAGAGAATTTTTGTTCACACAAAACACCACAAGATACTAGCCGAATGTTTAGGTAAGATATCACCTTTTTGCACCATAACACATTTATGTTTACGCCTGGAAGCAACTATTGTTTCGAAGTTTAATAACCTCTTTTTGGATTTCATCAGGAAGCTCTTTGAGCTTGACACAGAAATGATTATGAATTAGTTTCTTAATGATTTAACTTTCAATGTTGCCATATTGTGGAAAATACAGGAAAATTGGTTCTTGAGCATTTGTCAATTTGTCAATCCATTTATCAGTTTCACACAGAAATGCACAAAGATTGTTTTCAAACACAAACATATTGGAAACGCATTGCAATGTTTTGCTGCTGTAACCTTGAAGCTGCAAATTTAGGTGGTTCAAATGTCCAAAAATATCCATGAGATAGACCAGTTGTATTTCACATTTTTGATCACTCAACAGCTAATTTCCTCTCAATGAATAACACTTTGAACTCTTCTTGTAACTTATACAGATGTCCCAACATGTTTTGTTTCCCTTGGAGAGTAACAAACTTCTGCATGTAAAAAGTAGTGTCTCATGCTCAGTACCCAAGCCTTAGAATACAATCAATTTATTAGGCCATTTTTAAAGTTGGTGCCAGTCAAGGTTAACAAACAAGTAACAAAGTAGCGTAGGTAAAGGGCCTACATCTAATTTAATGAAATTCAACGTTGACTACAACTAAGCATTTCTTAATTGACACAAAGACAGCAGCCGTGCGGAGTTTAACAGCACAGGGCGCAGCGGCAGGCGTGTATAGCAGGGCTGGGAGGGGAGCACTTTGAGTGAGTGACCCGAACGCAGGCAGACACCTGAGGGCAGACGTAGTTGACAGTGTTGTCCAATATCTAAATTTTAGATACGCTTGTATGCTATAAGTTTTCCTTAATTGTGTGCAGTTGTGGTTACTTGATGCTTAGAAATCGCCTTAAGGTATTAAAATTTTTTTTAACCGACATCTGTGTTCATTTTTCTATGGATTTTCGAAGTGTCACAGTAAGTCCCTGTTTTGTTTATGTTTGTAAATAGATTTATTAAGGTTTATTTGTAACTAAGGGGTTGCTTAAGGCAGTTGTGTTCACTTGTAAATTGGTTTAATTAGGTATTGCTACATTACCGAATTAAGATAACTTTAAATATATTTTGTCAATTTTAAGGAATTTCAAAAAAATTTTTTAAAAGCTTGGCTGGCACAGACTCCAAAAGTAACAATAATTGTTTATTACTGTCCTAATAAATTGATTGTATTCTAAGCAGTCTAAAAAAAGTACTTATTTCTTACTTTTTAGTGCTTTTTCTCCTCTTACTTCTCCTCTTCAGATTAGGTTTTTTGAAGTCTGTGTTTTTTTGGTAAAACTTTTTTATTTCTTGATTTTTTTACTGTTCCGGTGCCTACCTCCCACATTCATGCTGTCTGTCGTAAAGGAGTTCCGTTGTCCTTTCGCAGTCCCAATCAGTCGAGAATGTCCTTGACCATGTACCTACATAGTCTTGGATTATCATAAACCTACCAATATCTCAATCACTATACATTTGCTATTCAATTTTGAGGAGTTCCCTGGTGTATCTTCGAAATCCAGTGTCCAGTGCCAATGAAATTAAAATAGGACCTCCTTGAAAATACAAATCTTTTCCAGCAAGAAAGTAATTTTATAAATCAGTTTATAAATGCCGGTGTTATGAGGTAACAAACATAAAATAAAATTGGGGAAAAAAAAATCACAAGTCAGTTAATAATCACTGATTATTATCATGACGTCTTTTACTTTGGATATTGCATCCAATTCATGTTGATAACAATTCTTCTTTCATTGTGATATCTGGCTAAAAAAAAAAACCAGCAACTGACAACACTTAAGAAATGTCAGTAATTTCGTCACACTGCAAACTGAAATATGGAGAGTATTTTATACTGCAAATTAGATTGTCTTCTATGTTATTTGACATTTCATTGATCTGCACCGTGACAGTGTTGTTCGATTGTGGAATTTCTTGAACTGTCTTTGTGGCCTCCTCACCTAAAACATGTTCGACAGCTTTTATCAAACATGGCTTCACTAGTGTTTCCCCAATTGTATGAGGTTTTTTGTCTTGGCTATTTACTGAGAAACTTCAAATGAAGCTGACAGTATTTTTTCAGATGATTCAAGTATTGTACCAACTCTCCGTAGTTTCACTTTCTTCAAGTTTTCTGCCAAAATCCTTTGTTTACATCTAAAGTGCTGAAATAGTGTGTCCCTTTTATTTTAACTGTGACCTCTAAAGATGGCAACCTGCAGTGCTTTCTGAAAATGTCATCAGCGAATTTAGAATTGAGGATCTAGTCACGCCTTGTCGTCACCTGAAGGCTACTTTTCTATTACTATTGGATTGTGCCAGTGAGTTGGCTCTACCACTTTGAAATATGGCCCCAGGTGCTATATTACCATCCCGTAACATATGTGAATAAAATTTCGTCTTGCCTAGACCCTCAAATACACATTTGTATCATGTCAGCAGGCTTGTGATATGTAATTATTGTCCGCAACCACTGATTCCACTCTCTTTTTTAAGTATTCATAACTGCTGAATATCAAGCAACCCAATATAAGTATAGTATTTTTACTTCAGTTACTTAAAACTTTAGATGATGTTATCTCCATTGAGGAATATGACAATATATGAAACATTTTCCTATCACAAGAAGTTCTGTTCCTAAATAACTTTTATACTTAACATTTGACATGAGCAAGGCATCATTTCTGGTTTTCAACGTAAGAAATGTGTCCTCTGGCAAGACATTCACCTACGCTTCTGTATTGACTTTAAATTTCAATTTACAAAACCATTTAGTTTCCTTGTCAGTAATTGTACAGTCCATTACCTTAGCCTCAACAATACGGTACACACCTGATCTTCAACTGTGCACAACGCTGTACCAATTACCTTAGCTTCAGCAATACACTGGCCTTGGCTTTCAACTGTACACAAATCTGTACCAGTTATCTTGGTCTCAACAATACACAAGTCTATTGCCTTGGCTTTCATCTGTACATGCATAAATGTGACTGATTCACAATAATGCATCCTAACATCGGATCTACCTCAACATGCTCATCTATAACACTATTATTTAATTCACTGATTTTGCTCTACATACCCTAGCAAAATGTCCCTTTTTGTTGCATTTTATACAAATGTCTCTAATACAGGGCAGCTAGAGTTGCAGTCCACACCTTTGACACTCTTTCATTGCGTAGTTATTGTGTTTCTACATATCTTCACTTCTAATATACTCTCACTGCAGATCTGATGTCCTACTTGTAGGCCACCTTTGTTTCCAGTCTCATCCACATTGTTGGCTATTTACCCCTTGAGTAATGTATGTTGCTGGATTTGTGTTGCATGTTGCTCGACTTGTGATTCCTATTGCTGTGTTACTCACCTCTGTATGTCTTTGTATTTCCTTGTGCTCTAGGTCTCCTGTAAAGTTCTTCTCTCTTGACAGATGTCCCGGCCGTGTCTGCTTCTTTATAACAGTTTGTGTAAACTTAATGCCTTGCAGATCTGTATGGCCTTAGCGAGGGTCATGGTTGGTCCTTGCTGTAATCTGTCCTTCAGACGTACGTCTCGTACTCCATGCAATATTCGGGCTCTGATCTAGTTGTCTTGTAGATTGTCATAATCAAAGTTTGCACTCGATCGCTGGCGCCATTACAAATCAGTCAAAAAACATTTCATTATCCTATTGTAGATGATTATTGAATTTGTGTTGCTCCATATTGTGGTTAGTCTTGGGGAGAAAGTATGATTTCAGACTTTGCAACACTACCTTGTAGTACTTATTTGCCTCAGATATATTCAGTGTACATTACAGTTCTTGTGCTTGTTCTTCAACCACATGTATTAACATTGTGATTTTTACATTGTCACTCTTGTTATCACCTCCAATCGCTGTCATATAAATTTGGAATTGTTGTTGCAATCTTTTTCAGTTGGCCGCAAAATTACTGTCAAAACTAAATAGTTCTGTAATTTTAACCCATCCATCAAGTACATTTGATATTCACACGTTTCCTGGCATTATTACGTTCTCAACCACTAATAATAGTTTGTTGTTTCGTGTAAGAACACATTTGTTACTTCCGTAAAATTTGAAAATTTGTTCTCATCTTTTGCAGCTGTAAAATTATATCAAAATGTGACAAAGAAGCAAAAAAAATGTTTCTATACCATTCTAGAGACACTTCAGAATATGGACAATAAAAAAAATTCCAAAGTGATAAAATTGCACTACAGCGAAGGTTTAATTATGCTCAAATTTGTGCAATGGAAGACTTAATGCATTTCAATTCACATAAATAAATTACTGTACTTCATGTGTATACAGTTTTTGAACAATACAAAAGTGGATAGTATAGTACAGAATTACAACACTGAAAATAACCTTTAATATTACTTTTCTTCTTAAATAATTTACATGAATTCAAGTTCACAGGTACATAAATATAATATGTATATTATCTATGTATGCACTGTATAATGACAAGAGTTGCAGGTATAAGATTTAGTATCATGTAAACTTGTCAACCCAGTAGCCAAAAATTAATTCTGGTTTTGTAAATCTGACTCAAGAGACTCACTATAATGTAATAAATCTAATTACGTTAATTCACTTTGTTTTCAGGCTATGATGCTTGATATAAAGAAAGAGATTCAAGAATTTAAGGATCTCTTGAAAACTCATAAGTGCCCATTATTTCAAGCAAGTGCGGATGAAGGCCAGGTAAGCTGACGTCCGAGTAGTTCATGGTACCATATGTGTTCTAAAAAATAGTGTACTTTTAAAAATTTTACCTTACTTTTTTGTAGTAGTGTGTAAAGTTGTGTCATTGTTGCTTTCTTGTGGAAAGTATATTCAGAATAATATTGAGAAACAGGTCTCACTTGAGTTGTTTGCGTAGTGTGCTGTTTGATGGTGGGAACTTGATAACAAGTTGAAAAATCAGTATCAGAATTGTCTTATTTTTTAAGTATGTATTTAAAAATTAATATATTTCATACCAGTACTGCATGTAGTAAAGTTACTTCATGTTTCACTTAGATAAGTACTGTCTAGAGGTGTATGTTCTATAGCTTTGTTACTGTGTGTACCAAAATTTAGTTATTGTTATTCAAGTGTTGCCGGTCGTGTTCTACAGGTCTTGTTCAGGTTTAGTAGTACGACTGTAAAAGAGCACTAAGGGTGCTACAACCCGACTCAGTTTATGATCTGGCATGCTTTTCCCAAGGCGACGAATGGTAAGATGATACATTAGCAGCAAGTATGTGTAACTTGAAATGCTCTTTTGATGACACTGCTATTTATGCTGCTCATGGCTGCGTCAGATGAATATAAATTTTTTCACACCACCTTTAATGACAAGAGGTTGTTTGCTTACGGATTGTTTTAATTAGGCTGCACTTGACTTCTTAACTAAAAGATATTTCGAGAAATGGCCTCGCGATTATATAAGGACAATTTTACCCCATTATGGGAGTTTTTTAATGATGTAGTTCCAAGTTCAGTGTGTGCCTAGAAATAGACAAATATGCGAGCAGAGCAGCAGTGAGGACTGATGTATATGACCAGCAAACGAAGAAAATTGTGATGTTACAGTGACCAGCGATAGCGGCACAGGAGGACAATATTCAGCTGAAGATCAGGAAATAACTTAAGGGTGTGATAGAGAAGGATAAGGTAAAGTAAATATAAGGAGAGAGTGGTTGAATTTCCAGAACAGTGCGAGAGAGAGACAGAGACAGAAACGTGTAAGTAACAGGACTGTTGTGTGGACGGACGTTACTGTTGTAGTGATGTTTGGTTGTGTAAGTGCCACTTGTACGTAGCAACAGATAATGCACATAGAAGTTAATTTGAAGTGGTCTGAAGTGTAATTAAAGAAGTAAATTGACAGTATTTTTTTTTATTTCCGTTAAATTTTAAGACCTTGATCGCTCAGAACTGCTTATAATTATAACAATATAATACACTAAATCACTGTTGCATTGTTAACGATGACTACTTAAAACTAACCAGCCTTTAATCTGATAGTTAATGTAGGCACACATTAGCAGCTAGTTGCTGTTGCTTGCCTTCACTGTCTTATGGATGATTCTCTGTGTTTTACTTCTTCCATTTCACATACAACTGACATTTTTGAGTAGCATCTTTTCGTTCAGTGTTGTTGGATCTTTTGTTATGATGTGTTACTTGTTTCTCACTCCTTGCTGGGTCAGTTGTAGCTTTATTAATAGAGGTAGCCTTTCATTTCACATTTAGTGTCATAAGACATAATTGACGTTAAAAATGATGGTTTTGCTGCAGTGAAATTTCCAGTGACACGCAAAACTAGACTGTTGAAAAAATTGGTGGGTTTATGTTGTCTTATTTGTTTTAGAGTCAGCATCTCAAGCAGGTGTCTGAGGCATCAGTGAAGTTACCTGCTTCTCCATCTCACTCATTACCAACGTCTGTTCCTGAAGTACCGCCTTCTGTCAGTGTGATAATTCCTTCCCAGAATGGCTCCTCTGTGTCCTCAGATCCTGCCCCTCTTGCCTTCCACATTTCAGTGCCTTCCCAGACCTTACCTTCACAACCTTCTGTTCAGACAGAGGAGCCTGTCATCGTGCTATGCCACGGCAGGAGCGGGGTGGAGGCCAAGAGTAAAAAGGAAGAGCAGGCACAAAATGACCAGACCTTTAATCCAGCCATCCCTCTTCCCACAGAGGTGGAGTTCCCAACTGGTGAAGAGGACGAGATAGTGATGTTCCGGAACAGAGCCAAGCTCTACAGGTGAGCTCCTAGCTCTGCATGCATGTTGTCTTAGGCTAAGTGGAAATTGCTACACAGACTGGGAAGTAGTGACCTTTTACTCTGATGACTATGATAAATTTGGTTCATTAGGTAGTCCTTGTGCTGACCGTTTTAAGTAATCAAGGAAGAAGCTTCGTAGGGGTACCAAAATATCTTGAGCCTAGTACCAGCCTGGGGGAGACGGGTTTAGAGCTCTGTTTGAAGTAGTTGCTGTGTTACTGACTGAGGGCAGTGCACAAGGAGAAGGTTTTGGGGGTTTAACCTCTTCCATGAGCTTGCAAAATCTTCTAATTAATACATAGTAAAATACCAGTGTAATAGTCTTATTAGAAATTGACAGTGTGAAGAGAAGAGAGAAGAGGAATGAGGAGGAACATGTGTGCGTACATGAGTGCTCTTATACACTTGTGTTTGTGTATTAAATGTGGAAAAATCACTAACTTGAAGCTGGTTTCTAATTCTTTTTTACTCTAAAATTGTTTATTAATTTCTTGTAACAGCCATTAAACTTAAAATTCTATATAAATTGGTAAACTCATTTCTGAACAGTAATTGGTAATACTGGCTAAACCATTATATGTTTAGCATTCGCTACAAGGAAATCGTAAATTGTCTGTATGGTGCCGTGCCTGTTATTTGGTAGTTGCCTGTCAGTTGATTTTGTTGTATTGACATTTCATTGCTAAACTGTTTAGCTTATTTCTTTTGATTCACTGTAGATGATGCAGCACAGTTTGATGCTTGTGAGTATATCAGTTAACAGCAGTGTGTTCACAGCTGTAAAACACAAATATCCATCATTTGCACAAAAAATTAAAAATTTTTTTTTTTAGTTGTATTTCCTATTGTCAAGAAATATAATTCTGATTTGCCATTCCAGGAAGTTGACACAAAACAGAAATATTATTTAAGAAAATAACGAGGAGTGTATGTGATTAGTCATTATATTAGAATGGATCAGTTTGGATATTTATTGCTGTTGCTTACAAGTCTAAGGGTCCTTTTCCCATATTTCTGTTCTTTTTATTTGGAAATTACACATTTGTTCATTACAGTTCTCAAATGCCATATTTATTGTGCCTAGCAAGGTGGCTCAATGGCAAAACCTTGGGATCACATTCAGGAGGACCCTAGTTCATATTTGGTTTTCCGTGGTTTCCTCAATATAGTGTCAAGTGAATGCTGGGAGGCATGGCTAATTCCTATTCTAGTTTTTGTTTTATATAAAATAGTGTTTCTCCATCTCTAATGACCTCACTATCAATGAGTCATGAAGACCACGTTCCTTACCTTACCAATTTTCTCTTCTCTTTTTAATCTAAATACGAGTGCAATAGATACTCTTGGCATTTGCTTCAATAATGCACACCAAGCACGTTTTACAGTGCATTTTGTGCCATTTTGCACAAATAAGATATTTCAAAATAGTAAATCCTATTACTAGTTTTTACACTTGTTTCATATTATGGTCTTTATTTATTTGGTGTTATGAAATGATGGAAGTATGATATCCAATCACGTCATATTGTTGGTTTCCTTTCAGTTGTTTATCAGTGGCTTGTCTGTGAAATTCAAATTAACCTTACCTATTACATGTATTCTTACATCATAGTAGGTAAGTTGAGCAGAGTTTAGATACATTGAAAAAGAACTGACATCAATAATCCCACATAATTGTATCAGGGGCTTTAACATTTGGCTGTTTGAATGTTTATTCCAGGAAAAGTACTGTAGATAGGTTGTAATTGCCTTTTGTTTTTATATATATATGGGTTGCAGGCATTCGTGGCCATTGTTAAGGCTCGGTTTCACTTGCCATACTGAATTTTATTATTTTTTGCTTTTTTCGAATTCTGAGAAGAAAAATGTTAAATATACAACTATACCTGAATTTCTGTTTATATTTTGTTACAGTACAGACCTTGCGATTCAGCTGTTAACTTATAATTACGCCTCAATCTGTGTGGCAAATTTTTTATATTCATAATTTGACTGACAAATTGCGACCTAACTATACATTACCAGCTCTATTGCCATGTTTGTATCATAGCTCAAGGTAAATAGAATTTGCGGTGTAGTCGCCGATTTAACATTTTTACCCTCAGAATTCCAAAAAAGTGAAAAATAATACAATTCAATATGGTGACTGAAACAGAGCCTTAATATGTTCTTGACTTTTGGGCTTGATCTGTGCCATATGTTGCTTCTTTGACAATGTTTCGACAGTTGTTACAGTTGCCTGTTTTCAACATAATGATGGCAGCTGTAACGTCTGTCAAAATGTTGTTGTACAGTATAAGCAACTTGTGACACAGCTCAAGCCCAGAAGCCAAGAACATAAAATACAGAGTACTCATTACGAGGATAATTTAGTGCTATTTAGGATTGTGTTTAGTGACAGAAGAAAATTGGTTGTTCAGTTAGTATTACTGGAAACATTAAATAAACAATATGCAAGAAAGGTGAAAAGAAAAATGGCTTCAGATTTCACAAAAAGAAAATGTTAGCCTTTTAAGTCTGGTATTAAAGGTTGGGTCTATGCTGTAATTCTATTTATCTAGGAAAGAGTGGATGTAAGAGCAGACTAAGGGTAAGACTAAATTAATAATTTTCAGAATTACATAAAATATATCATGAGAGCTATCAGTTAAGATACAGAGATGTTTAAGGGGAAGATTGTAGTTGATAATCATGCTTTTGTGGTTTGCATGGTACTTGATATATTGCAAGATGTATAGGATAATACTCATAGGCTTTTAAGAGGGCAACACGTACTGTTGCAGTGGCTAAAAAAGGGCTCATTACTTCTCAACTTAGCATTTCAGCAAGATTTGTCCACCACTTCTTGTATGCACAAGTTGAGTTTGAATTTGTGATGCTTATAACTAGAAACAGTAAATTTCGTGAAAAGAGTTTTGCAGCACTTTGTTTCAGTGCCTTACGTGCGCACCTGCATCTCTACTTTGTGGTCAGTGATTGGATGCCGTAACACCCAGCGTCTTGAGGTAAACTCGCAAATCTCAGACGTGATATGTCGCAGCTATCCATATACAGATTGGCACAGTCAAGTGAATAACAACTCTGCACAAAATTACTCTGCCAATAGCCATGAAGTTGAGCTGCAGGTACACATGTAAGGCGCTTAAACAAAGTGGAGCAAAAATCTTTTCACCAAAAATTCCTGTCCCTACTTATAACACTCAAATTGTTCATTCATTTTTTTCTATCTTATGAATCAATCTTCATATTTGAGGAAAGTAAGACACACTTCAGAGAAGTTCTAAAAATGTTCATAAATGTATATTACACAAACAGTAAAAAAATCCTATGTAATAGGGTACAGGCCATCTCTGTTTTGTGAAATCAAGACAAGTGGTGTTTGTTGATAGTTATTAGTGTCTCTAAGATGAAACAGTTATGTCTAAAATAGCTTTGCCATTTAATTCTCCTTGTAGTTTTTGCAGGATGTATCTGAAAATAATACTTTTACAGCCAGAAGCTTCACAGCTTCTGTTAAATTAAATTTTAAACATTAAATACTTTTGGCAGTTCATTATTACAAAATCAGAAGAATGTAAAGCTGGAATGCAAACCTTGGCTCACTGTGCAACAAAATCAATGACGTAACAGGGTTTCTATAGTGAGCACCGATCACCCCTTAAAAGCAGGAGGTCCGGGTGTCTTCCCCTGAGAAAATTTGGATTCAAAGATGTAAAGTAGTGCTATTTTAGCTGTGTTCAAAATAAAACATTGAATATTCTACTGGTAAAAATATTTTCAATTTTTAAAAAAATTTTCTTTAAAACTAGTATTTCTCCTTGGCTATGCTACCGAACAGAATTGAGTAATCTGTACATTTAATTGAAATCAGCACATTTATGCTAGCTTTAAAATTAATACTGATGAGATGTTCTAATGTGGCAATTTTACTTCCTAGTAAATGTCCCAGAATCCTTAAAGCATGTGTTTATGGGAATGCACTGAACAAGAATGCTATGGATTGATGGGCAATACGAGTTGTCCCCTATATTTTTTTTTTTGGAATCAAGTGTTAGGTTGTGGTTCAAGCTGTGGAAGGAAGACGGGATTGAGAAGGTCCCTGTTTTGGTTTTAATACTGTCAGTAATTTAGAAAAATGCCTGTGCTGCAGTTGTGTGATTTTACACAGACCACAGTTCAACAGTTATTGAATGGTGTATTGTCCACTGTCTTGGTCTAGGCCATCTCATACAAGCATGCACACTGCTGCGTACCGTAAAACAGGGTGATTAGAAACACAGGGTGAATAGCAACCAAATTAGAAACAAAATCGTAGCTGACATCTTTTGCTTAAAAAAGTCATAGTTACTATAAAACTATTGTTTGTAAACTGTTTTAACTGGCCTACCTAAAAACAAAATTTTAAAACAGAACTAATACAGAAAATTTAGTTTTAAAATTGTGTTTATATTCACCCCAGTGTTTCTAATCACCCCGTTTTACAGTAACATGCTTGCGAAATAGCATATTGTGCCAAGAATTTTACAACAATCCCTTTATGTCTGAAACATATGAATATGAAATTCCATACCTTACCATATGTACTGATGAAATAAAATCCATACATTTATCTGCTTCTGGCAGGAACACCATAGTAGAAAGACCAGGATTTACGTAGGACCATATGCTCTGGCAAAGAGAGATATGTCAAACAGTATGCCTGAATTGCTGCTGCCTTCATCTCATATCACCTGATGGAGGTGACATGAGATTAAGGCAGCAGCAATTGAATGCAAGGGTGGAGGAAAGGAGATATCCCACATAAAATCTGCCTGCCAATTGTAGTATCTGCCATGTTTCCCAAATGCAAAAATTGGAATGATCCCACCAAGAATCAAATCTGGATCACCATGGTGGGAGGCGAGTTCTAGTCTGATCATTGTAAGATAATGGTCTCTAACTCTGAGTACAGATACACTTTGTACATTGTTACTAGTCGGCCAGAATTTTGTGATTTCATTTGAAGAGAAGATATATTTAGAACTCCTGTATATGTGAGTGACTGAGTCACTGTTTATTAAACTCATCCTTTAGGACTCTAAGCAAATAGCAATCCTGCAGGAAAACTTTTATGGACGTCTGCTATACATTGTCTGATGTAAAACTGGCCACTCATTAGATCAGCAGCCAATGAGCAAGCAGCGAAGTAAGAGTGTATACAGGATTGTGGTGGTCAGCCAGCAGATTGTAAAACCGGTGAAATTTCTGGGTCCCTGTTACCTGTGTTATTGCTTTGTTAAAATCCTGTTAAACTGTTCCATCTAACCCTGGACAGTATTTAGGAGTGTATTTGAGTTCTTATCTCTCTTATAATGGAAAAAAAAAAATCATACTTAATTAATTTTTGTACAAATAGGTTGTGCTGCTTAGGTGTAAAGTCATCAAACAGTTTTGTTGGCCATTTATTTCTTTCTCATTTTGAGACTAATCGGATGTTGAGATATTTGTTGATACCATCAAAAAAATAATAATTCATTCAAAATAATGGTAATTTTTAAGTACCAACATAGTAAGATGATAGCACAGAATAACATTTATTTTCCAGAAGTGGTTGACTAGCCATTTAATTTAATTTGAATTACCTCTTTAGAGCCTTTTTAATTGTCTTATTGCTACAATGATTGTTTTCATTGTTTGTGAGCTGTATAATATTGTGCTATTGTTTGGTTTTCATATTCACTATAGAACATCTTCAGAATAAGAGCAAAGGCAATGAATTAATTTGATGTATCACTAGTTTTATTTGTATGGCCAGTTGATACCTACTTAGTTGTAGTGTTGGCACTTTAATATAATAGGGAAAATTCCTAGAAAAAATTTTTAATGTTTACCTCATTTTTCCGAATTATTTTGGCACTAAATGCAGCTAGGCAAAGCAATAGCTCCGCGAACATTGTAATTTTCGAATAATTCAGCTTTAAAAATGCCATATTTTCAAACGCCGCCACAAGCATTGAAAACGCGTTCTTATTGGCCAACACATTAATGACGTAGTCTTACTTGTTTTGGTTAGCCACCGCATGCCAGGCTCTATTGTGTGTATTGGAATTTTTTAACAACTTACTAAACTAATAACATTTAGCGAACCCGGTTACGTAAAAGTTAATTCTGGGAATTCGCCCGTTGTTTAGGCATGCGTAGTTGTAGATTTGGTAGCCAACAACGAAGATTTATTTCACTTGAGTTGACTTAAAACAAGTTAAGACAGCAATGTATTAGTAGGCCTAGCTCTCACTCACACACACATTGAAACGTTTTAGTTATAGGTTTGAGTTTATGTAAAATTAATTTAAATTCTAGAGAGTTAATAGCTTACTACTAATTCAGTTTAATGTTTCAGATTCAATATATAATTGTATTAAAATGCGTTGAGAGATTGTGAGACCTAGCATTGAATCTAAATGTAAATGTTGCTTAAAAGAAATGCCAAAATGTGTTAAAATTGTCTAAATTGTGCAATGAAGTCTGAAGTGGACGCCAAAACTGTTCATAACTGTCCCTCCAGCGAGCCTAGGCTCATTGGGACCTACTGTGTATAAATAAATAAATTTAGGTTTGAAAGGTCAGACGAACGAAGTTCACATGCGTACAAAAAGTGAACCTATCGAGCTTATGTTTGAAATGCGTTTAAGCAAGCCTGGCACTGACTATGATCGACATTCTAGGTGCACGAATCGGTAAAATAACATGGCAGATCAATTATTTTATTACAAGTAACATCTTTTCTCTCAGTAATGTTTACGTTTCTCGTGAACGGCATTGAGAACTGTGCTGCCATCTCGGGGCAAGTTTCGCAAGACCCCGCCTACCCCTCGAATTATCGGCCAATCACGGGTGTTTGAACTCGCCTATTGGCTAATGACGTTGCCAGAGTCAGTGGAACAGCCAAATTACTACAGCTGTAGAGATTCCGTCACAAATTGCACGCTATTGACTGCAATTTTTAACTTAAAAGAACTTATTTATTTCCTGCTAACCGTGTCATGTTGTACATAATACAGCATTACATATGTATACTGTATTTTTGCCGTTAATAGCAGACTATTACGTCTCTTCTTAAAGCTTAAACCATGCAGTCCGCCTTGATTTATCAGACGGCGCTAAAGATAAGATTTTATTCCGAGTAAATTGATTTTTATTGCTGCGAAACGAACTATTATTCACATTTATACCCTTCGAAGTTCAAGCTATACTCGATTTTACCGCATAAACTACCTTATTTAACACAATTTCACGACTTGAACGTATGTTGCTGTCGTTTGTGTGTTACGTACATTTAAATGTACAGTATCGTGACGTCACGGAGAATTCAACATGGCCGTTCACGTTTTTGCCGCGCAAAACAGACTGCTCATTTCATTTAAGTTTTCTGTAGTTACACAGACGCAATGATAGAAAGTATGGTACCGTTGTTCATTAAATTAGACACACTTTTGAATAAAAATATAATAAAAAAAAATAGGAATTTTCCCCATTATGATGATTATATCTGTCATAGCTGGCTGTTGTATGTCCACAGTGGACATTTTTTTAAATGTAGGGTTTTGTTACAGGTTTGTGAAGAAGGAATGGAAAGATAGAGGAGTCGGACAACTGAAGCTGCTGTTTAATACAGTGACAAAGAAGGGACGTGTGCTGATGCGTCGAGAGCAAGTGCTGAAAGTTTGTGCCAACCACCACATCACTCCAGACATCAATCTTATTTCTATGAATAACCATGCATGGATGTGGGCTGCTAATGACTTTGCTGATGAGGAGGTCCAATTGGAAAAGTTATGTGCGCGTTTTAAGACTGTGCATGAGGCTTGTGAATTCAAGAGGGTTTTTGAAAATATTAAGAGAATGGTGGATGTCACTCCTGTAAAATCTGCAGAATGTAGCAGTTCTACAAAACAGGAATCAGAGAAGAAAGTGACCAGTAATGCCACTGGAAGTAAAAATGATGCTGTAGTACAACCAGTCATAGAAACTAGCGTACCTGCCATTTTAAGGCCAGATGTAATTCCAGCAAAGTCAAGCTGTGCTTCTGGTCAAAATTTTAAGTTTGAAAATAAAATAAATAATATCAAGAATTCTTCTGAGGTAAAACAAACCAGTGCAGGTTCTGGGAAGAAAAGTCAGTTGTTTGGTTTTACTTTTTCTTCAGCAGCAAAACCTTTATTACCTACACCTTCATTTCCATTCTCGGAAAAACACATTGATCATTCTGCTGAACAAGATGCTGAGAAGAGTAAAAAATTAGCCAATTTCTCTTACGTTGATGTTCCACAGATTAAACTGAGTAACACAAGTATTTCCCAACAAGCTGGAGAGTCTAAGAAGTATCACTCTTCACCATCAGGGGAACAGGGTGTCTGTGTGCCACTGTTTGGTACAAATGTTACAAACTATGATTATCCTGTTGGAAAAACTGTTTGCATTGCAGAGCTTCCTTCATCTGTTGTGTCACTGCCGAAAAAAGTTGAAATTAAAACTGGGGAGGAAGCATTACAACCATTGTATCAACAACAGGCAAAATTGTACCGCTTTGACTCCAATACAAAACAGTGGAAGGAGCGTGGAATTGGTCAAATCAAATTGTACTATGATCGGATGACTAGTCGTATCCGTCTGCTAATGCGCCGGGAACAGGTTCTGAAAGTGTGCTGCAACCATTATGTAACCAAAGAAATGAAGTTTAATTCAATGTCTTCATCAAAGAGAGCTTGGACGTGGTATGCCCAGGATTATTCTGAGGGAAAGCTGCAGGCTGTGCTGTTTGCAGTGAAATTTAGAACTGTGGAACAAGCCCAAGATTTTAAAGCAGCTATTGATTACGTGCAGTCTATATTGAAAGCTTCTGAAGCCGAGTGTGACTCTGCACTGATTACCAACCTACAACAAGACAGCTCCATTGAAAAGTCATTAATATGGATGTGTAACTGCCTTTACCTCAATTCAGAAAATTTGAGTCAGTGTAGTGCATGCAAGAAGAAAAAACCCCTGCAACACGAAGGTGGTGGTGATGAAGTTTCTTGTTCCAGTAACAGTCATGGTAAACTTTCTGAAGGATCTTGGAATTCTGAAAGCTGCTGTGTTGAAAATGGTGCAGACAGACTGTGGTGTGCTGCTTGCAAAGATAAGAACCTTGAAAAAAAGAACCCATCTGATGATAGTAAGGTACATCATCTGACTAAAGTAAAAATTGTGTCTTCTTGTGATGTTTCCACTATGTGTAACATTGAGAAGAATGCCAAATCAACCTCGGCAACCAAGGACTCTCCCAAACCTACCAAGCCTCAGTCTGAGAAGTTTAAGGTTGGTGCAGACATTTGGGAGTGTGAAGTATGTTATGTTAGGAACAACAGTTGCACTGCTTTGTTGAATAATGTTGCGGAAGATAAATGCATTGCTTGCAAGAATAAAAAACCATCAATGGCAAATAGTAAATTTAGTAAACTTGTTGAACCAGTGATGGAGACATCAAAGCCGTTCACAGATTGTGAATGCAAGATAAACATGTTTTTTGACGTTGGAAACAAAAGTTTACTAAGTTATTGTGCAGAAGATAATGGCATTTCTTGCAGCAGCAGTAATACTGCCATACCAGTGGAGAAGCTTCCTAAATCTACAAATCCTTTGTGGGAGATGTTCAAGCCGTGTGCAGATACGTGGGAGTGTAAGATGTGTTATGTCAGGAACAGTAATAATGCTGCAAATTGTGTGTGTTGTGGAACTGACCCTAAGGGTCCAGTCATAGCTGGGAAACAAAATACTGAGACATCACAGTCCTATTGTGACGTAAGTTCACAAAGTTGTGACTTCCAGCTGAATTCAGTTTTCGACACAAGTCAAGTTGGCCACGCCAATGATGTAGAGGTTGAATTAAACATTAAACCAGGAGTGAACACCAGAAATAGCACTCTGTGTGTTGGAAATAACATTGCTGGTAAACCATTCAAGTTCAGCTCAGGGACAGATCTTCCAGTTTTCCATTTTGGTGTAAAGTCTTCTACTGAAGAACAGAAAGTTGAACCAGGTTAGTGCTTTTATGTATGTAAAGTTTATAATTTCACATGTCATCCCTAGCAAGAGTCAGATAAGGCTTGCATTTAATGAATTTGTTATATTTGTGCTTCCCTAGCACGTGTGGTGTGGACATTAGGGTTTTCCCAGTGCAGGGTTTAATATGGAAACTTCACATTCATCCTGTATGAGTGAAACATTCTATTTAGGATGTGTATGCTGTCTCTGTTTACAAAGTGTATGCGACTTTGTCCTAGAGAGCAGGGTCCTAGCTTCCATCCAGTTGCTGCAGAGTTACTGATTTGCCTTCATCCTACTTGTGGCTTGTCACGAGTAGGGTGTACCCACGAAACCTGTAGTAGTTTGGGATAGCTGGAAAATAACGGCAGTTTGCTTTGTAGACCAGTCACTGTTCTAATTACAGAGGGGAACTTGTTCTTTCTAGACTCTCTCAAGTGCTTGCTGCTATTGGACCATCCCCTACTTATGGCACTGCCTACCTCTGAGCCCTGCGACCTGAGTGCGAACATTGCACATCGCAAGTTTAGTTTCTTTGAGAAGCCATTTTCTGGGTGTTTACCGCAGTCTAAATTGGGCTAGTATGAAAGTTTCATATTTCTTTACTGCTTTGCAATTTTCAGAGTTTGATGATGTTGCAGCATAAACAAACTCAAATTTTGAGTACATATGCTCGTCACATACGGTGGATACCGCTTCTACATCGCGGTTTCCTCCAAAAGGAAAATGGCTGGTGATACAAAATACATTAGCAGTATATATTTACTATAAAAAATATAATTTGATTTTTGTGTAATAAATATGTTGTTTTAGTCAAAATAGGTAAAAAAATTATTACTGGGAGCATAGCTCCGAGCTTTTAATTACCACCAAGCATAAATCTGTGTGTTAAATCATAAATTTAGGTTATGGAGGCTGTAGGTGATTCGGAATAAAGTGAGCACTCAAAAAGCCCTGATTAATTTATATTTTCTGCCAATTTATATCTTTCTGCCGAATGTAAACATAAATATTGTCACGTGCTTCTATTTACATAGGGTCATGCAATGTTTAAAACTACATTAAATGGCTCCGATAAATTTTAGCTATAATATCTACTCATTAAATTGACATTCGCTGAATATAAGATATAATAAAAAGTAATCTTAGTTATTAATACTTGCGAGTTAACATCGTGTAATACTGGTTTCTGTCCATTGACTAATTGATACAACACGCAGTATTGCAGTCACAAATCTCGTAAATGCGGTCAAGATTTTATTTGAATTTGTAACTCAAAACCGCTACTAAAAACACACATGACACACGCAATTCAAGAATTCAACTTTTGTTCAGTTCTACTGCCATGAACAGTGACGACACACTTAACATAAACAATAAATAACGTATTTTCTCAATTTGTGAAATAAATAGTAGTTTCTAGGATGGCAAATGTAAAACATAATTTACAGAATACCAATGGCTTCACATCATTTGGCAATGATATTCATAGTAATTTCCAATACTTTTGAATGTGTTTATATGCACAACGGGCAAACACACTTAAATTATGCAACTTGGCGAAAACTATGAAAATCTAACTCTGATGCTATCTGTTGGTGGAATTTTGAACTGTCTGAAGTGCGGAGGAACCGGTAACGTGTACGATGGTCTGAGGCCGACGGTAGAGTCACATTGTGCTGGCGCCAAGTAAGTCTAATTATACTGTAAGTAGAAATGTCAGTAAGATCATAAATAAATATTTTGAAGTATATTAAATACAGAGAGGTTGATTTCATCATATGTTCTTTCACTAATGTTGTATTCAAATAGGAAAATACACGGAACTACGTACAATAAATCGCTACCAACCATACAAGCAGTAAAGTAACTCTTGTTAGTGGTGATGTATATGCAGTAACGGCTAGTGATTTTTTTAAAGATTAAATCTTTAGTGCTCACTTTATTCCAAATGACCTATAGGGATGCTGCTTGTGAATAAACCCAAGCAGGTAGTTGAGCCCATGCAGAGAGGACATGGAGTTCCCTGTTGCAATGGATTTTGAGATTATGATGGCAGTGGATGCTGTGTTTGTCCCTTGATGAATGTAACTTTAGAAATTACTTGACTTCTACGATCTTAGGGGCTGTGATGGCTGAATGATCAGACCATCCATCTTCTACCAAGGCGATCTAAATTTGATTCCCGCCGGGGCCGGTCCCCAGATTTTCGCATGTGGGAATCGTGCCAAATGATGCCGCTGGTCAGTGGGTTTTCTCAGGGATCTCCTGTTTCCCCCATCCTTCATTCTGGCGCTGCTGTATACTCACCTCATGTCACCCCTGACCAGCGCTGAAGACCTTAATGTTTTACTTTTACGATCTTGCTCATAGTTTAACCCTTTCAGTGTTAAGAGCCGAAATATGTATCAGCTTTCATTGGCTGTGCGAAAAATGCCAGATGCCGATATATCGGCTCTGTATTTTTTAAAATATAATTTATAGGTTTTTTAAAAGTACATTTTTCTAGAAAAAGATATGTTTACAATTGCAATGGATTAAGGGAACATTTAATTGCCAGCCAAAATTTTTTCCAACGTGGTTTATTTGTATCGAGTTATTTCAGTGTTAATAAATAATTGCAACTTTCTGAAAATTATGATGTTATGATGGCATTTTCACATATGTAACTCAAAGAAAGTTTTAGCACTAAATGGGTTAAATTACAGTTCATAATCTTGGGATCAAGTGGTTCACAAGGAACTGTGCACTTGTCAACACTGTATCATACTGTAGGCCTACTGTTGTGGACATACACCATTGCAATATTATGTAGTCCCAGAAATCTAATATGAGACTTAAGAAATTTCATGGTCTGTTGTTTGGGTTAATGGATGTGTTGACTACAGCTAAACTAGGCTAGTTATCTCATTTTTTGTTGGTTTTTTCGTAGTCTTTATGTTAGATTTCTGGGACAACATTATATGGCAGTGACGTATATCCACACCAGCACAGTAAATTTTTCTGTCCATTTGCAAGAAACCTTTAAATGTATGTTTATTTTATGAAGAGCAGACGGAGATTGAGGTACGTGTACTGTCTAATCAATAACCCTGATGATTGTAAGTGTTGGTGGCTAGTGGTGCACCCAAGGGTTTTTTTTGGGTTGAAATACTCGTTGAAAATGTGTGAAAAATTTTTGAATAATGGTTATTTTCCTGTAAGTATTGTTACTGTTTTACTTACACTTGTTGCATAAATTTAACTGATAAGATTTAAAACTATAGTATTAAAAATGCCTTCTCATACAACAAAACTTTGACAGAGAGGATCTGTTGGGTCCAGGCCTCTTCCCATGCGTTACATAATTGGTTAAATAACTCAGTTTTGTACCTTGAAATCCAAATTTTTCTGGGGCCCCCGGACCCCCTCTATTATTGGGTGGATGTGTTTTTTCGTAATATTCCAAGGTACGGAACCCCCATCAGTTCTCCTCATCATGCCCAAATACAAGGTTTCACTACGTAGTGTGTATTCTGCTCCTTTTAGAAATACAGATTGTGGGAGAAGTGCAGGCGACAGCTGAAGAGCAGCAACAGGCTGAGCGACTGATGTTGCCTCCTAACTTCTACCTGTATCGCAGCAAGCCTTCGTGCTCAGGGTGTCGTGGCTGCGAGTCTGACACTGACCATGAGGTAAGTCCTCCCAATGTTTCTTCAATTACAAACAGAGTAACTTTTTGTGAAACGGGGGTGTCATTATGTTAGGATCATATGTGTACTATGGTTCTACAATGTCCAAAAGAGGTATGTTTATTTGGTGGGACAATTGAAAAACTGACCTAATCTCTCGCTATTATAAATACATAGGTGGTTCATAATAACTGACCTTTTTTTAATTCAACTATCTGTTAGGGCTTATAATGAGTTGTTTGCATGAAATTTAAACTGTATTGAATTGTGTGCCATAGTAATAATAAAGGAGAAATATGAACACAGCAAAACCAATTTTTCTTCTTAAGGGCGTTCAAGTGGGGAAAAATCATTATTTTATATTTGCATACAATAAGGTTGGATTGGTAGACATTATTTGAGAGTATTTTTTCCTCCTACGAAAAAAATTTAGCTCAGCCAGTTTTTCCATAATGTCACTTCAAAGTCAAAATTTGCATATTTTTACTTCATGCAAAACTTTAAAACCAGTAAACATAATGAAATGGGAAAAATCACATCAAAACTACATTCCATGGTCTACGGCTTGAAGCATATACACACTCTTTATAAAAAAATTTTTTTACTTAAAATTTTTTTTAAATATTTTCTAATTTTTTATTAGCCTACATTCAGAAATTTTTTAAAAAATACAAAATATTTATGTAAAGGGTTTCTATATGCTTCAAGCCGTAGACCATGGAATGTAGTTTTGATGTGATTTTTTTCCATTTCATTATGTTTACTAGTTTTAAAGTTTTGCATGAAGTAAAAATATGCAAATTTTGACTTTGAAGTGACATCATGGAAAAACTGGCAGAGTTAAATTTTTTTCATAAGAGGTAAATGCACACTCAAATATGGCTTCAAATCTAACCCTTTTTTATACAAATATAAAATTATGATTTTTCCCCATTTGAAAGCCCTTAACACTTTGGTTTAGTAATATGTGTTTGTAAGCTGATTTTGATTGGTTCACATCATCAGCGTGAAAGAAAACGTAAACACTAGCTTTCCTTCCCGGCGAAAGGTTGTGTAAATTCATACTGTCCAGTTTGGAAGATATTAATGACTTTGTCTGAAGGATATATTAAAGCTTAGTCAAACAATTTACCGAAAGTGTATGTATTTATGATATATGCTTATTTAAAAAGTAACTACATAATGCTAGTTCCTAAAATGAGACGCCAAATCATGGTAAGTTATAGTGATGTAAAAAATTGGTCTTGTGAATTTTGCACAAGTTTGGAGCAAATCATACACTGTAGAAACAGTTATCAATGAGACATTTTAAAATTGAAACTGCAACATGCAAAGATTGTACCACTAGCCAACGTATGTGGAGACCTTTAAAGTTATGCAGAATTTGTTATTGCCCAACACATAAGTGGCCTAATGTGATTTAACATTTTAATGTAGGCAATCCTGTTGTAGAGGCAATATCATTGCTCACCATATAGTAGACCTTGCCATTATTTTGATGGTCTATTACCTATCTAGTGTTGGGATAGTTAAATACAAAATGCTACTTAGGTCTACAAGTTTTTGTGTATAATAGTATCATATAACCTAGCGTTCCGCACTATTTTGAATTTAAATTTTGTTTATATGTACTCTTAAAAATTTCATTACTGAAAATAAAAAAAAATTGTTAGTAGTTTGATAGATAGTGTAAGTGATTAATCAAAAATTGAAACAACTGTAGTTAACTTAGTTATGTTTGAAACTGTGGTTTGGGCATTCAGATATTGGATGAATTTTGGTATCAAATCACATTATTGTACAATGTGTTGTAGGTAGGTAATAAAACTAATGGCAGGGTTCTTACACGTATGTCACGTAAAATTCAAGGACTGTTTAAGGATTGTGCGGTATTGTTTCAAGGACCTCAAAACAAAAATGTGGCAAAAATTCTTGCATCCAAATTCTTTAGGCTTTACCTAAACAATTTTACATTGTTAAACAGTTACTTAAGCTTATATACCTTATTATCAAGTTAAAATATGGCATCTGTAATATTATTGGCATAGACAGAGAACAAACAAAACCTATAACTGGTTCTAAAGGCAAACCTATTGTATGAATTCTTCATTAATACACTTAAGTTATTGTATAAAGTGCCTATATAACTGATAAAATTACACCAGTTAAAGTCACATTGTTCCTTTTCATAATCTGGGGTTACTTGTGACTTTTTTTTGGAAATTTTTAATTTGAAAATTTTTGTACGTAACATTTGTAGGTACATGTAGGCATAGGTATAAAATATAACAGTGTTTAACATTTCTCAAAAATTCTTAAGTTTTATAATATTTGGAATGACAGGTGGACTATATAGGTACAGTATAGTCTACAGGCATAACCCTTTCGGGTCGTATGTTTTCAGATTTCTGAACAGTAAAAAATAGTCTCAAGGCTAAATTTATGCTTGTATTTGTGTATCTTTACACAAAACATCACTTCATAGTCTGGCCTTCTGCCGAACATTAGTCTGTTTACTACAATCTGCATAGTGTTAGCTTCTTGTTTACAGACTGATGCAACTATGTTGTGATGTAAGGTTTTCACAGGCCTTGTAAATGTAAACTTGTTAAATAAGTGTAGTTAACATAAATCAAATTAAAATTAAAAACTTTCACCTCCACCGGCTAGTTTTTCCATCCAGATTATGTACATGTTCTCAGTAAAATTTGTAAGACTCATTTAACATTAACAATAGTTATGTACACCTTGTGTGGTTGGCATTGACTGACTCTGGTTCCACATGCAATATTTTTGCATTAAATTCAGTAAGTTCTGCTATTAAGTCGCATTGTATAGACTAGTGTTATTTTCAATGTAACGGTGTCACTAGTTTATGAGGAAGTTCTCTACAGCATTGCAATGTTTTGGTATAAAGTAGATTTTGTGCTTTTCAAACAACTTTATCTTTTGTCTTTCATAAGAAATACCCCAAATTATTTAAGAATAATGGATTCAGACTTGTAAAATATTCTTTCAAAGGGTTGTTCCTGGAATATCGAAGTATGGATGTCAGAATATTACAAATTATTGTGTAGGTGCATATTTTTTGTTAGTGTTCATAACAGTACCACTTAACAGTAAATGAAGTGTCAAATTACCATTATTTTAAGAGTATCTGAGAACTCAATCCGTGAATTTTACATTGTTTTAAGGAGACTATGACGTGTATAAGATTGCTTTGCATAAGCAGTTTTTGTGGAGTATTGCAATTTGAAGGTGTATAGAGGTAGACTCAGTTTTGGGCAGGTTATTGTTGTGGTGGTGGCGGTTGTTGTTGAGGTGGTGGTGGTGGTGGTTGTGTTGGTTGTTGTGGTAGTTGTAGTTGTTGTGGTTGTTGTGGTTATTCTTTTGGTTATGGTGGTGATTATTGTTGTTGAGGTGGTGGCGGTTGTTGTTGAGGTG
>PNEQ01002492.1:0-13570 GCA_003012365.1 Medauroidea extradentata
GGTACACTCAGGGAGGTAGACATGGCCCCAATTGCGGCCATGTCTGCCCAATCCCTCTCTGCCGCGATGCATGCCTCCTCTGCATGAGACTTCCCCCTTGTAGGCGTATGGGGCTCAGCCCTGAGACGCACTTAGTCCCGCTCCTTCCCCGGGCCTCACACATAACTTAGTAGTTAGGGTAGGTTAGGAAAAAAAAATTTTCATGATATTCATTTTAGGTGGTAACAAATCATAAGGATGACATTTTACTGGTTTATAATCTAACAATTTAATATCGTACTCAATAAGATTGGTACGGCCTAATTTTGATGTTAAGACATCAGCAAAATCTAGACATAAATTTTGTATTACAATTTGTTTATCACTGTCAAGATGTTTTTAATCAAGAGTAATTTTATTACTAGTAATTTCTACAACTTTATTTTGTTGTGACGGCAAATTAGAAAACATTACTTTGACTTGTTGATTGAATTTAAATTTAACAAACTTGCCTTGCAAATCAATAATCATTCCAGTCTTGGAAATAAAATCTGCTCCTAAAATTAAATCTGTAGCAAAATTATTGCAAACTAAAAATGAGAAAGTCCATTTAAACAAATCAATTTTAATATTTACTGTAGTAGTAATTTCAATTTGCAGTGGTTGGTCTGATGCAGTGAAACATTTTACAGAAACTGTTTCAACTCTTTTTATAATTCCTAATTTTTTTAAATTCTCTGAGATCAAACTACGTACTGAACCGGTGTCATCTAGACCCTCAATATCTAATGATCCAAATTTGGTTTCAAGATATGGCGGAAATGGTTTTCCTACTGGAGTAATTTTGTGACATTTTCTTTTTCTTTGATATGCACTTTTCTGACAATTTTTGCATTTACTATCACTTATACAATTCCATTTGTTACCTACTTCATCTTCAAAAAAATCTCTAACCAAACACATTTTATTATTAACTTTCCTTACTGTGTAACAAATCTCATTCTTTGGAAATTTCTTTTTTCTGGAAAAATTATTTTGCTTGGGTGGCCCAAACTCACTACTCCTATGTTCAGACCACCGCCCTACATGTTTTTTCGTTTTTTTGGAAGTACTAACATTCAGCAATTACAATAATTACATACCTTATCATTTGTGTTGCCACGCTTGGATTCTGTAGTTTTGTTTTGTTGATTAAATGTGGCATTAGCTTTATTTGGTCCTTTTCTAGGTTTATCTTCAATGGGAAAATAATTAGTGGAGTTTCTAAAATGAAATGTGGGTTTACCACGAGAATGATCTGAGAAAGCAATATTAGTTGAATTAATACGCAAACTATCCAATTCCACAAAACTCTGTGGTCTGGAAACAAAAACTGCGCGTGAGCGCTCAGTGGGATTCAGTCCATCAAGAATAGTGGAAACTATTTCCGACTCTGATACACACAATCTGAGAACAACCGCTGCTTCCTTAATATCAGCAATATAATGAGCCAAAGACTCTGAATAACCCTGCAATCTGTTAAACCATTCCAATCTGATGTTTACTAACAGTCTTGCTGGTATAAAGTATGTTATTATGTCTGCATGATAGTGATCAATAGTGTGATTATTAGTAATGGCTAAAGTTGTACGATCACTCAATGGAGAACGAGTGAATGGAAACACAATTTATAGAATTTGATTATCAAGAATATTTCCTTTTTGTTTAATTTTTACAAGTTCACGCAAAAATTTAATCAACTCTGGAATATTTATACCATCAGTTTAAGGAAAAACTTCAAGTATCCTGCTGAGAGGGTGTGGTAGTTTACCATACACGGAAGATGAATAAGAAGACGCATTGAGAAAAGGGTATTGATGAGTCATCTGAAGGGGTTGTGAGTGAAGGGTAGTAGAGTGGGTAGGATGGGGGATGATGGCTATTGACTGAATGCCTGAAATGTAAAAAGTAGGATTTTCAGGATTGACAAGGGTGGGTTGGTATGTCTGGAGGGGTTGGTTGACCTGTGAGGTGATGTTGACAAGGCGGGATGAAGGGTTAGATTGGGTACATGCTGTAGATACAGGGGGTGGGAGGGTGGATGAAACAGATGTTGTGTTTACATTAGTAGGAACAACTATAACAGATTGTAATTCTGTAGTACGGTAGTCACTGCCTTCAGTCTCGGTAGTGTTTGTAAACACCGATGAGATAGGGATGGGTTGAGTGCAGCGGCGTCATTTCAGGTTTTTCTAGGGGGGGGGGGCAAGATTTTGTTTTCTGGTGACAGTGACCTTGTTGCACCTTTTTTATTAATTAAGCATGTATAAATTAGATGCTTTAATAATAAAACTTAAGTTTTATGTGCTTAAGTTAGCATTATTTAAATTTAAAAATACAAACAATATATTTATACACGTGAAATTCCAAATCCAAGGGGGGAGGCATTTCCTCCCCCCTGTAGCCACAAATGACGCCCCTGGTTGAGTGGGAATGATAGAGACAGGTAAAGTAACTTGAGGAAAAAAAATGAGGTGAGGAAGGAGAGGTGGGGGTTTGTATAGGTGTTGTCTCAAGTGAGCCAAATTGCATGCCTTGTGAACCTATTAAAGGTTTTATTACATTTGTAATTTTCAAATGTTCAAAACTCTGTGTTACTGAAGAGCCAGGAATATCAGTCGAAGACTGACTGACAGGAGTAACTATGGGCTTACTTGCCAAACTGCCCAACTGTATTTTGATATTTTCTTTTTGTTCCGCAACACTCTTAAGTTTTTCTAGGATGTCATTTAAATAAACATCATGCAGCTGGCCCTGGGCCAAAGGATACAAATTATTTAGTCTGTGTGAAAGATGTGTAAGCCTAGACAGACATCTGGTTAAGCTAACAGTACAGGTACTATCTCTCAATGATACAAAAGTAACTGTCATTTCGTCAAACTTGCTTATGCAAAGATCTAACTCGGACATTAAGTCCATGTTTTTAAGATTTTCAATGAATGATTGTACTTTATTGTGTAAAGCTATACGCATCTTTTTGCGCAACTGGTGTGTATCACCAGTTGAATCGAGATTTCTCGCTGAGAGCTCAAAAATAAGCTCGTCCTTTAAAATGTATTCTGGTATTAGCACTGCCATTGTGGCCTAGTACTAAGCAAAGTAAATAACAGAATACCACTGGCCAAATACCCAATAAAAACAAACAAAAACAACACTCAAGTTAAGTGGCTTTAACTAGTGTTAGTACAAGAAAATATAAACATCATAACACGTCAAGAACTAACACAGGAGAAACACCGAAGCTTTTTTAAAAAAGATAAACATAACATCTACAATACACGTGCGTACCAGCTTAACAGCTGTGCGCCTGCAAGGACACACGCACCCACACACACACACACGAGCTCCGCCAGGCCTCGGTCGTCTGACGTCAAGGTCAGGCAGCAATGGCTGGCAATAAACAAACAAACAAAAGCCGCGCGGCGCAATGTAACGTTTTTAAAATTAAAGTGCCTTAAATTAAATATACTAAACATACAAATATAATTTGAAAACTGAGAATATTCAACATAACGTGTTATTAAGTGAAGTAACTGAAATCAACACTGGTACCACTTTGGTATTACAATATTAATGAAAACAAACCTTGAAAACGTAACTATACAATCGGTTAACCTTGTTGGCACATCAATAAAACATGAACTACCTACGTAATCTGAATACTATTTTGTGGAAAGTAACCACGCAATCTGCTACCAGTTTGTCGCCTCTCTTATTTGATTAAATTATTATTTATATATCATTATATTCTGCTACAATTAATGTACATTTTATAATTGGAATGCATGCTGGTAGGGAGGATATTTATATTAAAGAAATAAATAAAATAAAACAAAACATCACTTCATGTGCCAGAGAACTTTATATAAAGAGTTAAATAATTGATTTTACACTTGGTTGGTTTGCATAGTAATTAGTAATAGTAAAATAATTATTTTTTATAGAAATGGGGTCCCTTACAAATAAATATTATTTAAAAATGAAAAAAAATATATATAATATAACAATGACATTAAATTACCTTTTCATTTATATAAAACAAACACATTTATGTTGAATGTTAATTGTAATAATAATTGACTGTCTTTGTTACCCTATAAAGAAAATATGAAAAGTCTGTGAGGCGGCTACTTATCGCCATGTTGTCATCCGGTTATGGCCAATTCGGTCTGCCTGGATTAATTTGGAGTTGACACTGGCATGTCGAGATTTGAAACTGGCATCTTGCAAGTTGAAGTTATATTAGCATATGAAATCTTGCAAATAGAAGTTGCATCCTGCAACTGACACTGACACTGACACCCTCTGTGAACAGAGGCAAAAACGGGAGAAATTAATTAACTATCGTTCATGATTAATAAAGGGAATGGCCTATAACGGCAGGAAGACTTACCAAAGCTGAGGGTGGCGAAAGCTACTAAGGTAGCATCTAGTAGTAGTAGTAGATTTTTTAAGTTAAAATTTAGTATTTCCGTAAACGGAAACTACGGCTCTACATTATAATAAAAATGAAAACTATGGTAGCCATCTAGTGACTACATCCTCGCAACAGAAGTGTCTACGTTATGCACATAACGAACAACAAACTTTTCCCGTGCAGAGACGCGTCTGCCACGCAGTAGAGTCAGATTAGTAATAATGTTTCCATGGACGCTTGCCGGTCGCGTCCTTACTTTTAGAGATTAAAATTCTCTCAAGAGATGGCGTACAAGTCTCGGAACGGCCAGAACGGCCAGTAGGAGCCACTAGTACCGGACTAGTTACAGTTATAACCGGTTACAACCGACAGTACAGATACCGTACAAAGCACTTTCTTACTAACTGAACGGGGGTGGGGATGGTACAGAGTACAGAAACGGCATCACGGTCGACCGGTGCAGACCGTGAGAAAGTTGCCAGGGACGCAGAAAATAATCTTACATGCAGCTTGAAATACAACTCTTGAGACGTGTTGCAAGGAGCGAATGCTGTGGCTACAGCTAGCAAGGCGGCAGGCAAGGCAGGCCGTGTGCATGTATGGCCGGAATAATAAAGCAAATTGAATTTTAAAATTCCCCAAAAAGCAACAAACACTTTATATAGTAATAAAAATGACAACATAAATATCACTGACAGACTTGTTCTGTCTTAACAGACAACAGAATGAATATTAAATAAAAATATTGAGTTTAAAACACATTATTAAATTAAGTAAAATGTTAAGACGGCACAAGCTTGTCTCAATTATTTGAAAGTGTGTGAAATCCATTTCAAGGATGATGACTTCAGAAATCCAAGAAATAAATCCCAAGGGTAAGTGTTTTGTTTAAAGTTAGTCCTACATGTATGCCTGTAATGTGGGTTACTCCGTAGTAATAATTATTAATTATTTGTCTTCCTATTGTTGGGTAAGCATCCAAACACTCCTACAACATCCTCTCCAAAGCCTTCCTAAACTGTCCCACACTCCGACGACACCACCTCCTCCCGCAACAAATTCCACTCACTGACCATTCTAACCAGCATTGACTGTAGCCCCCCCCCCCCCCCATTTTCTACAATACCAGTTGTATCTTTTTACTGTTCTTGCCTCTACCCTTATATCCACCCTTTTCTATATGTTCAGCTTGTGCACTCTATCTTTCATCGCCACACTACATACATACATACTAACCAGTCTTTCCAACCTTATCCTATCCTTCAGTGTGTTCCATCTCATATCCCTCATCATCACTGATGGCCTAAAATTACTTTCATCCTCACCATTCTGTTCTTGCCTTCTCCACTGACCCTTCACCCATCTGGCTGCCCTTCTTTGCACCTTCACCAGTTCCTTCACCTCCACCTCAACATAAGGGTCCCACTCAGCTGCAGCGTACTCAAGAATAGGCCAGAAATGATGATGTAGGCCTTCTCCTTTACCTCCGAGCTGATTCCCCTTAATATCCTACCCATCATTCCTAGCACTTTCCTACCCTTAGTGACCACTCTCTGAACTTGGCTTTTCCACCCAATATTTTCATGCAAAACTATTCGCAGGTACTGACACTCGGATGTCTCACCTGTTTCCTGCACTGCCTGACTATAATAATATTTAAACCAAAAGTTTTGTTTAGTATGGTTTTACGTGTTAATTGGCAGTGCACAAAACACGGCAACAACATTTTCTCTCTTTTTTTTTTAAGGATGTCCTGTTCTTTCCTGTGTTGATTAATGTCCATTCAAAAAACCTGCTACACAACATACTTTGCATGTTTGTCTATGTGTTTATTTTCATCCTATCATACAGTACACAGTATGACGTACACAATGGTGTAAGATAAGTCTATACAGTAGGCATATATAAATCTAATTTATTAAATAGATAAATAATATCAGTTACTATTGTGCAACCATCTGGTGTCAGATTCATTCTACCTCATCACTCATATCAAAACCTTCCCTAATTTTTCAACCGTCATAACAGTTTCCAACTTCTCTGTCAATACATTTCACGCCCCCATCTACTGTACTTACCTATGTAGACTGTTTTCATAGTTGAAATAGATATCATGAATTGAAAATAATAGATTAAAATTTGTAAAAAAAACTAATTAACTATGGATATTAACACCACATAACACAGTGAGCCTAAAGCAACTATAAATATTAATTAAGCACAAACAATTTTTGGCTGTGTACAGAGAAGTTCATGAAAGTCAATCACTGTAGCTGTTGTCTCTTTTTCTAGGGCAAAGTAGTAAATGTTGCTAGCAAGGTTTTGAAAGTGGGATTGTATGCCTAATTTATTACAGTGAGCAAAGTTCATTTATAATGTATATTGTAATCCTGTGCAGGTTAAAGAAAGTATTTGTTTCAAGTCTGAATATTTATAATACAAGCACGAAGGTAAATACCAAGAAGGAGTCTAAAAAACGACCTCGGTTGGAAAGTCCAAGCCCCTTGAGATGCCAAAACAGAACAAATTCACCCCCACAAAGTTGTAACAATTCATGTAAATTTTCTGTGATATTACAATTCCCTCTCCCCTTTCTCTCTTGCGCCCAACCCCCCTTTCCCACATACAATAACTTTCTTACCACACAGGAGTAGCTACTACCTAAGTAAAATTCGAGTAACTGTTCCAAAAATATAAAGTCACCTGCTGTATGTCTGTATGTATTGAGTTTTGTGCTGAAAATATTTTTGCTCTGAAATACTTTTCTGTTTTGCCTTGAGATAATAGGCAAATAAAGCAAAACATCCATTTTGTGGTGCATGTTTGTCAGATATCAAAATAATCTCCAACCTCAGTGATAGTTGTTTACAAGCATTGAGACTAAATCATTCAGATTGAAATGCACATGCACAACTGTGTAAGTGCTTGTGCATTTCTTTCTAAATGTTTTAGTTTCTTGTCTTAATTTTCTCGTTATTTATAAACTTTTGTTTCTGCAATTCTAGGAAGGGATTATTATTACTTCATAGAGAACTGGCAAATTATGTAGCTTTGCATTACTAAACAGGATATTGCAAAATTCCATGTCAATATTCTAGGGAAACAATCCTCACGTGTAGAGGAACAAAAAGTGTTATGTGAACGTAGGTCCAAAAACGCACTGTTTCTGCGCTACAGTTGGCAAATACATGGTGTATGGTTGATGGCGCGCGGGTAGGATCATGTTGCTGTGGGGAATCATTACAGCAGTACATAACATGTTACTATGCCGCACACTATGCCACCAACACACATACAGTAGGAACAACTGTGACACAGCAACATGATCCTGCCAGCATGCTATCAACCATACATCATGTATTGCGAACTGTAGCGCAGAAACTGTGCGTTTTAGGACCTATGTTCACATGACACTTTTTGTTCGTGAGGATTGTTTTCCCAGAATGTTGACACAGAATTTTGCAACACCCTGTATAAAATGATAAGTAGTCATTGACTTATAATTGATCAGTGTGACTTGTTGCCTCGTTAAGAGTTGGATGCTGTGCAAACAGTAGTATAAGTACTGTATAGTATTGTAATTCTACCGCACTTATGATTTCAGGACCACTTTCAGACACGAGGTTTCCGAGTTGAAGTAGTACTGCCATTTATATACATATTGCAAGCTGAGGTAAGAAAGTTGAAGTTGGCACGTAGCAGAATTTCAAAATTGAAAAAATCAATCCAAAAACTGAAAGAAACAACAGAAATTCCTAGTACTCAAGCAGATATTGAAGACATAAATGGTTGGGCTAGTGTTTTCAAAGATAAAGATAGATTTATTTTTCATCAACTTAAACTGAAATGTAGAAAATTGAAGGGCCGAAGGTACACATAATCTGACAAGAGTTCTGCTGTAGCTCTTCATTATTGTTCACCTGTTGCATACAGGTTTCTGAGATAAACTATATGCCTGCCTACTGTTCGCTCATTACACCGATGGTTGAGAAGTATAGCCGTTTACTCGTGGTTTGCAGAAAATGTTTTGAAGTTGTTGGGAATGAAAGGCAGACACATGTGCACCGAAAAGATTTTCTGTATTTTTGATGTCAGTGTTCTAGTTGCATGTTACATTTTTATGCAATACAGTGAACCCTTGATAACTCGGACTAAAAGGGGGAAGAAACTGTCCGAGTTACGATTTGTCGGTGTTATCGAGGGGTGTCTGGGGAGGTAGGGTATTTAATCATTAATCACAAGAAACGCGAAGAAATTAGTATGCTATCATTTCTACAAGCAAAAGGGGCTGCAATAAATACTGTTTTGTACGTTACTATCGTATCAAGTTAGGTGAGGGCCACCATGCAGTGGGAAAATTAACGCTAACGTGGATGACTATAATAGAATGTCAAACAATGTGGGCAGTCAGATCTTTATTTTTTATGCTGCTACTTCTGGCTGATCCTTTTTTTTTCATCTATGTGCTAGAAGCTGGCACAAGGCACCCTTCTACGACATAAAAGTTTTCGTCTAACTGGTGACAGCCAATGTGCGTGCACGTGTGAGAGAGATAAGAAGTGATCATTGGAGATAAGCTAGGGAGGTTGCGAGTGGAAGTAGTCAAGGTCAACCGGTACAGTCTCATGCAATACAAATACCGCACGTGACCACACGCATCTCACACAAGATGTTTACATTGAAAAATACATTACGTCCATATTATTGCGCGTCGGCAGAATGAAGATGAAGATGACTTTATTGGACCATATATCCTGGTCACGGCACCAAAATTGTAACGCGTCAGGTGCTAACTAAAGATAGAGATGAAGTTACATACATCCTGGTCACGGCACCATAAATGTAATGCGTCGGCTGATACTTGAATGAAGATGAAGTTACTTACATCCTGGTCACGGCACCATAAAATGTGACGCATCGGCTGAAGAAATAAGATGAATGAAGCTTACATTATTGTTGACTTAACTTCTCACGTGGCCAGTTGTGAACGTATAGTGGTTTTGCTGTATCCTACTAAAATAAAAGTAAACCTTATTGGCGTGACTGTTTTATTAAATAACTTCAAAAAAAACTTTACATACTGACAGTTTTAGATTTCAATCATAATAGTCTTCATCATTGTCCAAGCCTGACGCTCCCGGGAGAGAACATTTCAACCCCAAAACTTTAAAACAAAATTTCAAAGATCGAAACAAGCCACGACATCTTAATCATAATATTCTTGCAAATGTGCGAGTCCTCCACTCTGTGACTACCAGCACAGAAAGATTAACTACGTATATATGGCTGCTCTGCCACCTCGCTCCCACACAGCCCGCACAAACATTTCTCTCACCACGCTCAAACAACAAGTAAACATGGCCGACCCCGCGAAGCTTTGCTCTCTCCCTGCAGCGCCTCTAGTGGCCACCTAGCGCACCAAGGTAAAAATGTAACGGAAAATTAATAGGCCCTTCTCAATTAAATATAATAACAAATTACAAACTTTTAAACATCTTGAAAAGTGAAAGCATAGATTTGAAACCCATAATTACATAATAATTTACAACATAATTTTAAATAAATTTGAACTACGTGTCCTTCCATTGGCTCAAGTCAGCCCGCGTAAACATATTACCGTCTCTCTCGCACACTCAACGAGCGGCGGCGCACATGCACTTTGTGAAAAATAAAAGTATTAGAAAAACTGTAAAATCTAAATATAGCGATTCCTGGAACTGGGTAGGCACACCTGTGCCATCCAACTGAACTAGCCAACAATACACACAGCCTGGAGTTACAATACAAAAACAGTTATGTTGCAAATGTTAATATTAAATTAAAATTAAAACACAAAGTTGCCTCAGCCTAAATAAACCAAATTAAATACATATAAAATTTAATAATTTCAAAATGATACAGATAAAATGCCAAACAATACCTTATCAAATTCCTGTCAACAATACTCGAAATAATTATTTAGATAATAGCAAATTCAATAAATCAAACATAAAGAAATAAATAAAATAAAATCAAGACATGAAATAATAAAGGCCTAAGTGGTGGGTGGACCGCCTCACAGTATGTCACAGCTATGAGCGTAGGGGCAGCAGCCAGCTGCTAGCCTTACAGTTACTCTACCATCCTACAAAGTTACAAAAATTATTTTTCTCGTATACATGAATAAAAACAGTACTGTAATAAAGAAAATGATTTTGTCTGTGTATAGTGAAGTCACTCAATGAAAATCGTTAAAAATAATCCCGCATAAGACGTTTACATTTTACGGTCCATTACATGTACGCTATTATTTCCAGTGAAGTAGTTTATAAACAAATCTGATTCACATTTAAAACGTTACAACTCTCCAGACGCCGTTACGTTATCAACAGAGCCACAGGGGTGTAACTTGGATAGCCGGAGTAGTTCCTTCATCAGATTCAGTTGAGAACGTAAGATGGCAGCAGCGGCGTTCTACATGTAGCTAGCTTGCAACTGAATTGTAATAAATGTAGCTATATTCTGTTTTAGATTTTATTATTAACATAATAAAAATATTGCAACTCTGATTACGTTACCGAAAATCTTGTAATATAATTTGTAGCATAACACAAACTGACTAGTTAGGTTAATGCTCGATGTGTACACGGGAAATAGAGATGGGAGTCGCGACATAAGTCTGTCGCTGCGACAGACAGCGACACGAATTCCAAATAGCTGCGAATTTGTCGCTGCTGAATTTCGGTAACAATTTTTTTAATACCTTCGTCGATGAAAGTTAAGATTACTCATTACGTAAAGAAGACGTGGTGAATCATTACGATGATACACTGATTTTACAATTTTATATTGTGTAATTTTTTCTAAAATGTTTTACAATCACAAACATTATATGCTAGAACCGATAGAATAGTGTCACAGTCTTAAAATGTATACCTTATTTTTGAAATTTCTATTCTGCAAATTGTTATCCTTTAAATTTCTCTACACTATAAGCATAAAATATTTTATTCATTGGTATCGGCATATTGTATTAAATAAAATTCTACGTGTACCTAATTTTTAAATGTTATTAAGATTTATGTTCGTGAACAAAAAAGGCAAACTAATACAAATTAATCACGTTTCAAAAGCGTTGCTTCCTTCAAAATAACCAGAACATATTGTTTCGTGTGTCGTCACTAAAAGCGCCAGCTTCTATGTCGCGTGTCGCACACGCCACTTGACCAGCTCCATCCTTCCCTGCCGCGACTCACGAAGCATCAACTTGTAACTGCTGCGTTGTCGCGGCTAGGCCGTGTGAGCGACCGACTGATCGCTTGTCCCGGCAAACACGAGCGTCTCGAGACACACACTGGACGCGACGACTGCACATGCGCACGAAATATTTTCTACTAACATGGAATGGGAGATGCAAAGCAAAGTGGCTGACATCTGGTGGTGAACTTCTGAACCTTCGGAATGGTGATGCCGACTGCAGACGCTATATTGTACACGTGTGTAGCAAAGCTATTTAAAGACTATAAATAAATACTAGGTTGCAAAAATACTGTTCCTCGTTGTAAAAATAAAAGAAATTTATTAAAAATATGTTTCTATATGTATATAAAGAGCAATGTCGATAGGTAACAGTGTAAAAATATAAAGTTACGACTACGAGTGTTGTCATTTTCACACATCGCAACTTCTGCTAATCTAATTGTATTCATATTATAAACAGCATTCTCCAAACTAATTCTGTATTACCTATTTGTATTTTCTTTTCCGATTTCTGTATGTATTGTAGTAAACACGTTTCTTTCATTATAACTGGTTTATTTAGAACTAACAAGGTTAGGCCTAACCTCGTCCATTTACTGAATACTGTATTGTTGAAATTATGTAGTCGTAGACGTGTCTATTCATTTGTAAGCGTTAAAATACTATCTTAGCATGAGTGTCTTACTAAAAATAATATTCGTTTTATGTTTATTTTTGAAACGTATATTTTTTTTCCTACAAAAAATGTTACAAAAAATTTTTCGAAGCTACGTTTGCGGAACATTCCGTAAATATCTAGTAACGTTAAATTACAAGCTCATAGTATCCCTGTTTAAATAAAGTAACAGTCTACTTGCAATAACATGAACTAACCTTTAAGCATTATGTCACTTATAAGCATTCCAAACGGACAGTTTTCGTGCGCACAAATTTTTATCAATTTTGTAGTTTTCCAAAAAGATTATATTAAATTTTGTTCTTATAAATTGTATTTTCCGCATAACAAGATCGTTTACTGCTACACTCTCTCCATGCGGCTTTATTCTGCGTCGCTTCTAATGCTCACTTCAATGAATAATACGGGACATATTAAACTATTTATTACATATTATGTATTAAATAGTTCGTCGTGCTCAATATTGGTTTTATATACAATAATTAGGGCCTGCATTTATCCACACGACCCGTTAAAGATGAAAATACACTCGCGTTTCCATTGCCACGCTTACGAAAAATACGTTTCTATCACCATTCCGGCCGTCTGCAAGGCACGACAGTGCTGCTCCTAGCGTTGCTTTGCATCTCCCATAGGAAACGGACTGAACCAATCGTGTTTGCGTCATGACGTCCTTTTGTTTACTTTATGTATTTAACAGATGTTGCGGTTTGGCTTTCCAGCGAATACTGTTGATCGTATTTGTTTCCAGTGAAAATGAAGATAAGGTAAGTAAATATTTATTAGGAAAGAGTAGAGACCTAAATAGTTTATTAACTGTGTGCTGAATCATGTAATTTAAAGGTTGTGGGTGTGAACTAGGAAAATTGATTGCTTTTAACGTATGCTTACAAATAAATATAGTCGTTTAAAACAGTCACGGATTTATTACAGTATTCACAACAGGATCTCTGAGGGTATTAGGTATTGTATGGATTAAAAACGTACCCGTAATATTACAGATATTCAACATTAAATACATACTTCTAAATTAAATCGTGAATCTTTGTGAAATCATGTGTTCTGATATTTGAATGCATGTGCATCAACAATTGATTTATGTATGTACGTAATAATAATAGTAATAAGCCTTTTACACTCGCAATTGGGCTAACGCCCGGTGTCGCTTTAATCTGAAAAGATGTGAACATAAATAGGTTATGCATATTTAATTCAGGCTT
>PNEQ01002494.1:8566-23572 GCA_003012365.1 Medauroidea extradentata
AGTATAACTAGAGGTAGAATGAGGGAGCCCACCGCGTGCAATGTAAGTTGAGGGTGACTTGACCATGTTGAGGTAATCGATCCATTGATTAAACATCCTGAAACGAATTGCAAGATTTGTTTATTATTGTGAATAAGCATCCTGAGCTGTGCATGGCGAATCGCTTATTTGGTCCGTATCTTATTTCTGATTTCTTCTCATGCCCACGTGGTTGAGTTGGGAACTCCTGCGACTACTGACTGAGATAACTAGCTGTGGGCAAAGCAATAGTAAATAATCGAAGGGTGGATAAGTACCACTACAAGGGGAGTGGCGGTCCATTTATGAATTTATATTTGATTCACATATTAACTAGTATGTACACTAAACCCCGATTTTACGAACCCTGGATTTAACGAAGGTAGCGATTTTTATAATACTGTCACAGGAACCCTAAAAAAATAACACAATTCTATGACCTAAAAAAATTGTAAGCAATTACATTGATAATGATTCTAAAATGTATTATTTAATTCACAGCACTAATGAGTAGTGGAGTTGCAGTTATTACTTGGCAAGTCACAGTATTAAAAATAAAACGAGATTAATGAAAATCTGTTAAAAAATGCAGCAGTGACAGTTTGAAAACCGCGCCTCCGATGCTGCGCCTGTGCCCAGGCCGGCCCACTCTCTCTGCCACTACGACGTATTAGGATCTAAATGGAGGCTGTACTATTGACGCATCTTTCTGGCGCATGTGCATAAAACCATAGTACGGCCTCCTTCTAGGCTGTTTCTCCACATCTCCAATTCGTATTTCTCTCATCTCGCACCAAATGTATTTACGTTCTTACACGAACCCCACAAAGATAATGCGTGAAATAATTTTTTATTTTCTGGACTAACACAGTACGTACTTAAAACAATTAACGTGACGTATAATTTGCTTGAGTAGTGTTTTACTGCGTGTCGTAAAATGTGCAGTCCACAAGAGAGCATGATGATCGCGCTATCTATCTTCAAACTTTGGAAATAAATTATACGTTCATGTATTGCATAGTCCCGGCACTCCTTGTTTATTTTTGTGTAATATACTGGCTGTGAGAGCAATTACTTGCAACCAATTATGCACGTAATTATCGACAATTGTAAGTAAGAACGTCAAAAAGTGTAGTTTTTGGCAGCTTGAACGTCTATATATGCTACAGTGCTGCTATCTGTCCTCCATCTTGTGAATGTTGGTACACTTGCGCTTTCTGTCCGCCCTGCACGCTACTTCTAACTACTACTTGTTATCAAACATCGAGGGATTGTTCTGACGTACTTTTAATTAATGCCAAATTTATTTATAACAGTGCAATGAATAAATACATCCACTTTTTCCTTCTTGATTTGATGAATAATTTACCTGGGCATTGTAGTAGCTAGTAATGAATGCCTAGTAGACGTGCACCAGTGCGTATTTATTTTAGTAACAATGGTAGATTACAGATACCAATTTCACATATTTTTCTTCTGAACACCTCTGTCTTATCTGTGAAAATTATTATTTTATTATATCTAGTTTGGTTTTCTGCATTGAAAGAAAAAAATCTGATTTTGCACTTGCGAGAAGGTATTCGGGGCTTGGTTTTATCTTTTTTTTTGGGGAACAAAGGTTGGTCATATCTACTGTTCAGCTGTGTTATTTTAATCATAAGACATCTGCCTATTGATATAAATTTATATTTCAACTATCACTTGCCTTATTTTTCCGTTAAACGCTACAGAAGTCTGCTTTTTCCTCGAGAGCAGCCATTCGGATTTTCATGTTTTCTCATTTTTTGGGGACAAGGATCGGTCATATTTAATGCTCAACGGTATGCTTTTTATCGCAAGACGTCTCGCTACCGAAATAAATTGATGTTTATATTATTAACGTACATTAATTAATTTCTCTCAAAACGCTACGGGAGTCAGGGTCCAACTAGAGGCACTTAGCAAAAAAATACAATTTTAAAATTTTAGGAGGAGGGAGCGGGGGGCCAAATAGACCGCTATCAGTTTTACGAAGGTAGCGATTTTATGAATGTGAGGAGAGAAACCGTGAGTATTCGTAAAATTGGGGTCTTGTGTACAGTGTGGAGTGTGTTCCTGGCTTTGAGAACAGATAATTACAGTAAACTGGTTCTGAATTGTCTGTTTCACAGACAAATGTGATTTATTGGGAGAAGAAGTCACGTCTGTTTGTTAACATTTCTAAAGTTGTAAAACATTATCAGTGGTTATAGCAGGTTTCATATATTAAAATAATTGCTGTGAGCATTTTGTTTAAATTGAAACACTCTTGTAAAATGTTTTATTTGATAGGAGTTTTTTAATTTAAATTAACTAGTGAATCGTGCATGATGTTAGTCTACAGTTGTTCAATAATAAGTATAGTGCTTATGCTTAAGTAATAGTAAGATCTTGAGTTTGTCCTTTATTAGCATATTTCCTTAGTGGTTGAGGTCTTGGAGGTTTTAAGCTAGTTTGTGTGTTTACCTCTACCTATTTAAAATTTATATAAATTATTTGTATTCTTATGTCAATTTAAATCGTAAATTACAGGCTGTATGCCTTAATCATTGTTGGTTCATCAGATGTTTGGGATGATACAACAGGATTCAATAACTTATTAATTGGGGACTTTAGTAAATTAAAATTAAGTTTTAAAAATAAAATATATTATACAGTTGGGAATTTTAACATAGAATCTTTTGTTTAGCTTTAGCTGCGTGTCTGGTTTGGTTACAAGTTGATCACTGTAGAATTGTAATAATTTTTCTGACATAACTTTGCTTGTATTTTTTTATATTTTTCGAGTTTTGGCAGTATTTAGTAGTTTATTAAATGTTCTTGATGAAGTGTCGCAAGCTTCTCCAGGCTTGCACCCACGCACATGATTGACGCATGTTCGTAAACTTTTACCTCGTCTGCTTCAAGTATTGTGCCGTGGAAATAGTTGCGTTTGTTTGCAATTTTTGTCTTCAATTGTTAATTTAATGTTTTATTTGTGTTATTTCATTGTGAAATGTGTAAATGTAATATTTCTAACCCCTTTCATATAATTTTTAAGAATATTTGTACCATTTATAATAGTTTGGATCTTGTTGTATCACTCCTCAGAGGCGTAGTGTTAGCTACGATGCCCGTAGAGGATTTGACAGTCGTGCAGAGATGGAGGAGCAGGATGGTCGTGTCACGGGCACTGTCGAGAAGTAGGGTTGGCGAAAGAAGCTGAGAGGGCTTGGTTGTTGCGACGGCCCTAGCTACTATTTTAGCCAGTCTGTTTTCGTAATTTTGATGAAGTGCTGGGAATTCTAAAATTTTCAGGGATAATACATCCCATGAAGTTGTAGCGAAAAGCTTCAACATAACGCCACGTAAGAGTTACTTGAATTGGGTTTTTGAGTAAATTAAGTTAAAAAAAATTGAATGAAGAAATCGGCCACAGAAGGTAAAACAGAGAAAATTAATTATAAAACCAGTTTAACTAAAAAAAAAAAAGATTGCTTTCCTTTTCAATCAGTGTGGTTGGTACTGATAAAAAAAATCACCTTATAATTGAATTTTTTTTAGGTATAATTTTTGAATTTTCAAAATAAAAATTAGTTTGACCAGAGAACTCGGAAAAATGCTGCATATCAAAATGGAATATATCACTCTTTAATCAGAAATATCTTATCTTTTTAGTAAGAAAAGACTGCGAGATAATATTTTGAACAGGCCTAGAGATATCCTATATTTTAAATTTTGCCGAAAATAACACACTAGGTCACTACTCCTGAGGTGCTATTCCATCTTTAGTGATTTTTGTCTTGGACTACAAATTTTTTTTGATAAAAAAATTGGTTTCTTACTTTTCCTGAATTTGAGCATTAGTTAAATTCAAAATCATAAAAAATAATAGAATAGATACAGTGTGCAGTATTGCTAATGGCTGACAACATGGTGACTGTTGACAAGGTTGTATTGTAGCAGCCGGCAAACACTTGAAGCAAGTGTGACTGTGTGTGTATTGTGGGATGTTTCAGGGGCAGAGAGTTACAGAAGAGGCTGGCAGAGAGAGAGAAGGAGATAGAAATGGATGGCCGGGACAGACAGCGAGAGAAGGAAGAGTTGGAAGAACTCAGGAGCAAGATATTCTCTGAGGATCACGACGACCCTTCTGCACAGTTCGAGAAGGTCAGTTCTCATCACACTTATCATTCTCGTAATACACTAGAACCCCGATTTAACAAAATGCCTCGGGACCCGAAAATGTTTACGTATTAAAAATGGATGTTTTGTTAAATCTGACTTTATATACCTTATTTACCTGCATATAAGACGACTATTTTTACATATACAGTAGAACCCCGATTTAACGAAATGCCATGGGACCTAAAAATGTTTACTCTAAATCGATGTTTCATTAAATCCGACTTAGCCCCCCCCCCCCCCTAAAATCAAAAAATGGTTAAATCCTCGAGCATGGTTCGTCGGAATTTAAGGTAATTTTAAAAAAAGTATATTGACTCAAAAACAATAAAAAACACATTTACAGTTAACAGGTACGCCACAATCGTGAAAAGAAAAAAAATCAGCGAAAAATCTTCAAAAACTTTCAGTACAACGCTCGGCGAGCGTGCGCATGGTGAGTTAGGCCGTCCTTGCGCGCGCCATCAACCAGTGAGACGTGATGACTAGCATCGCCGAGCCGTCAATCTTTTCGTCTTATCTCCCGCCCGCTCCACCGACAAAATTAAGGAAATTCCCGTGAAAAATTGTAAAAATATTAAACTGCAATAAAAGTTTGCAAGACAACTGTAAAACAATAATTAAATACGCGCGGCAGCAGCCATTAGAGCTTGTATGCAGCCGCACTCGTGAAACAAACTCGTTGGTTTGTTAGCAAAAAATACTTTAGACTCGAGCGTTTGTTAGAATCGGAGAAACAAATTATTTACGTTTACGGTAGTAAATTCGTTGTAAAAGGCCTGCATAAATAGCATTACGTATTTTTATAAACTCTCTCTTGTTTTGTCACAGGATGCGTGTGTGAATAATCACGCTGCACACCACTGCATTCTATCGGTTATAGAATTATTCAAGAGAGCAAGCTGCCCTGCAGCCCATTCTAATGGAGATGCAAAGCACTATCTATGAATTGGTTCTTGCGCTGTCTACCGTCGCGCTGTGGAGACTGTGTACCTAGATGCTCATTCACTCGTTAGATGCCAGGATGAGGATCTAGGCGCGCTTTTTATGCAACACAGCGGCGCTCGCTCTGCCGCGCCCGCGCGTGCGTATCACAAAATCATTCCTGCAACCGAAGTTTTCAATGAATTTTAACAAATTTTTTTTTTTTTGTTTCTCAATGGATGGTTTAAGCTTTTTTACTGATAAATAAGAATATACTGCGGTCGGTACTAGAATTTTTAAAGGACTTAAATTACAATAAATGTTCCATTTTATCACATCACTTAGTTATTTAATAAATTTTTTTGTTATATTTTGAAGGTTCCGGAAAATCCTTTCGTTAAATCGCTGTTTTCGTCATTCCCGAGTTCGTTAAATTGGGGCTATACTGTATTTGGCCTTCAAATATTGCTACTCATCTTATATGAAGGTGCAAAAATTTTTTGGAATCTAAAAATTGTTTGAATGTTAAGCTGTAAGCTGTGGAGTTGTATGATCTTTCAAGGAATTGCGTATTTCGTCACAAATGAAGTGCCCTGTTTTTTAAATAAAATTGACGGTGCGAAATTTTGATGAACATCATATTCATAACAAAGGAGACTTTTACCTCGCACCGAAGCAGCGATTGATGCAGCTGGAGCGCATGCCTAAATCCTTTGTCTCGCCAGCCCACAACTCTCTGGTGGGGAAAACGAGGATCTAGGAACAGTACCACATATTCATGTGTCTACTGTTTGGCTGGTAGGCGACAACAGCACACAGGAATGTGATCATGACCTTGCAAGCAGCTGTTGTAGCCCAGTGTTGCCATGTAGCGCGCGGCGTGCCTCATCCGGCGTTGCTAAGTCGCACACAGCTGCCAGCAACTGATGATGCCGCTCGCCGGCCACGTGTGCCGCCACCGTACATTTCTTTGGCTCTTGATGAAGCAGATGTAGTCTGCGAAACCTTGTGACTGCACGTCTGCGGAGAAATGTGTTTGTTATGTGTATGTGTTTCTATCTGCGAGTATCATCCTGTGAGTACTTATGCACAATTCTTTCTGTTTTAATTGTAATTAGTAGCCTAGCAGTCTTTCCTGCCATTGACAAGTTAACGTACAGTAGAGTCCCGATTTTACGAGTACTGGATTTTATGAGGCATCGATTTTACGAGGCCATTTTGAGGAACCGTCAAAAATTATAAGATTTATTGAAAAAAATTAAAAAATCACCAAAAAAATGGGTTAAATCGCAATAAAACTCGCTTTAAAAATACGTTTACGGGTCCACAATGATAAGAACATAATTTGTAGTGTTGTTGTTTGTAACAGGAATGTTGCAAGATGAAAAACAAAAAAATATTACAAAAATCGGTCAAAAACTGTGGCAGTAGTGTACCTTTGAAACGAGCGCCAGCGCGACGAGTGTAGAACAAAGACAGGAGCTTAAACCATCCTCCCTCCCTATTCCGCCGCACCGTATTAACCGCCGCTATAATAGCACCCAAAGTCCAAGAAAAACCCTTTTCCCCGATTACGGAATGAAATTTGTTGTTTATCAATGCAAACGCACATTATAATCAGTTCCCGACTGCGCAAATGGCTAGTTACGATGCCAGACAGCGAGTTGGCAACGCCGCATGAACATCCGGTTCAGATGCTGACTGTCGCGGGTCATTGTTTGTTCGGGTATTGTGTGCACGTGGTGTTTCTGCTTTTGGATACGTTTTGTGATATTACTGCTCTTTGATTTCGGCTTTTACTTCGGTTTTTCGATTTCGGAATGCAATTGAATTGACTGTATTGATTGTTGACGACCTACTTACGCTATTTTTATTGGATTACGATTTTATTTACGATTTGGAATTCAGTTTGGCTTTTGATTTGTTTACGACCCACGCACGCACCTTTGATTACGATTTTGGATTAATAATTTTGGGAAATGAGTGGAAACAAACGTAACGCGTTCACTCTTAACCAGAAGTTCGCGATTATTAAAGAGATAGAGGATGGGAAACTCTCGAAGACCGAGGTAGGGCGGAAGCACAAACTATCGTCGTTGACCCTGTTCATGATTTGGAAAAACAGAGAAGCGATTGTGAATGCAGTTGAAAAGGAGGGCCGCAATGTGAAGGCTAAAACCCTCAAAGGGTCAACCCATGCCGATCTCGAGAAGGCCGTTTTTGATTGGTTTGCCCAGCACAGAGCCCAAGGTGTACCAGTCAATGGGCCGATTGTGCTACAGAAGGCCGACATGTTTGCACTAAGGATGGGCCTGGAGGATTTTAAGGCGTCAAAAAGGGTGGCTGGACCGCTTTAAGAGCCGCCACAACATCACCCTTCACAAAATCTGTGGCAAAAGCGATGCTGTTCCCAAGGGCTCTGTTGACAACTGGCTGCCAGCGCTTCAGGGCATCCTGAGGCGCTACAAGCCCCAGGATGTCTATAATGCAGGCGAAACTGGTATATTTTTCAACCTAATGCCAGATCGGATGCTTGCGGTTAAGGGGGACCCATGCAAGGGTGGAAAGAGAAGTAAATAACGTCTCACTGCCTTACTTTGCTGTAATATGGATGGCAGTGCCAAAATGAACCCACTTGTGATTGGGAAGTTCAAGAACCCGCGCGCATTCAAGGGGCACGCAACTTTGCCGTGCCTTTATGACTTTAACAAGAAGGCCTGGATCACGTCGGCAATGTTCACGAAGTGGGTTCGTGCGTTCGATGCCCGCATGGGTAGCAGGGACCGTAAGATAGTGCTCTTCGTCGACAACTGCCCCGCCCATCCCGACATCGAAAACTTGACGATCATCGAGCTGGTGTTTTTACCACCCAACACGACAAGCGCCCTCCAGCCCCTGGACCAGGGTATAATTAAGGCCTTGAAGGTCAACTTCTCAAACAAGCGTACTGCCAGTGTCGTGTTAGATCTGGACCTGGGGCGGGGAAACAAGAAGTGGTATGTATTCAAGGCAATGCAAGCCATCAAAGCATCGTGGGACAAGATCAACCAGGAGATTATCCGCAATTGCTTCCGGCATGCCCACTTCATTGTCGACGAAGCCCCCTCCCTCCCTTTGCCCGCCGCCACTGACTTTCATGACGATGTTGACGACCCAATGGAAATGGAGGCCGAACAACAGCCCGGGACGTCTACCCAGCAGCAGCCCGGGACATCCATTCTACCCCAACGCCAGCTGTTACCCCAGCCCGGCACCTCTTCACATAGCGGCTACATTCCACCATGCAACGATGCCACATGGAAAATATAGCCCCAGACTGCTCCTATGAGGACTTTGTTTGTGCCGCCGCCGGGGTTGCAGTGTGGGGCGAATGCTGTGACGACGATTTTGTTCCCATGCCCGAGTCGCCGGACGAGGGGGAGGAAAGTGAGGAGGAAATAAAACTGCCCAAGCCTTCCAGGGAGGCTTGCCTCAATGCGCTAAAGGTGTTGGAAGATCTTGTAGATAACGACCCTAATCCAACACCGGAATTGGCTCAGAATTTGGAGTTCTTCCAGCATTATGTAGCGCGGACGGTTTCCAAGAAGAAGCAGGCCTCAATCAAAGATTTTTTTTGTAAAAAATAAATTAGGCTTATTTAAATGAATAATAAGTGTGTTTAAATTTTCCATGCAAGTATGCCAATGTAATGACTGCAGGATTTAAATGACATCGCCTGTTGCTGTTATCATATGCATTGTTCTGCCGCAAACTGTGCCATGTAATGCTGTTGTTTCAAAACTAAATCTAACTTGTTTGTGAATATTTACATGTGCCTTTCGAGTACTGTTTTTTTTTTTTTTTTCCTGTATACGGACATACACGCTGTGCAAAATTATAAATTCCAGTGTGTTCACAAAAAATTAACTCTCCCTCATTACAGTAGAACCCTGTTATAACATTTCTGGATATAACATTTTCCTGCATATAACATCACTTTTCTTTGGTCCCACTATTTTTACATACAGCATAATGCTTTCATTTCCTGCTTATAACAACACTGGTATTTTTCATTTCCTGCATATAACATAATTTTTCTCTCAAACAATAACCACAACTTAGGCAAAATTATTATTTACAGTATTACTTTAGATATAATAAGTAAACTGTGGACTAAAAAAACTATTAAACAACAAGTTTATGTTTAAGAAAGTGTCATAAGCGTAAATTACAGTGATATTAGTGACTGTGATCCCAAAGCTGATGGTCATGAACCGAAAGAAGGCCAGTGGGAAAGTGTACATTATACACAGACTGTATGTATTATTCGTGTTTCTGACTACACATTTACTGTAACAACATTAGTCTAGTTATAGCATGATTTACTGTACATAAATTGTGAAGTTGGAAGTTTCTTTTGTGTAATATCCAATTACTGATGTAAAAATATGAATTCCTGCTTATAACATTTTCCTGCATATAACACTTTTTTCTACTGGTCCCTTGAAAAACGTTATAACAGGGTTCTACTGTATTTCGTTTCTATTAATTCATGTGAACATTTTAAGATGATTTCCTAACTGTGCTTTAAATGTATAAATGAGTGGGGGAAATTCGTCAAGAGTGCTGTCATGTAAAAAATGCCCACCGAATCTTAAGACATGACTATAGAAAAATGCATTGGGCTTCCCTAGACTTTCCGCAAAAAAAAAAAAAAGACTGGTTGTCGCTTGAAGTCCCATAGAGAAATGTATCCTTTCACCAAACTTCATTACAGCAGCTGTAGGTATATACACAATCAATTTATTGCGTAAACTTAAGTTTCTTGTGTATCGTTTATTCTTGTAGTGTATACCCATTTATATAGAATTTAAAAAATATATGTTTCATTGTATAGCATAAAGATATCATATGTCTATTACACTGCTATCTCGAGCCATAAATACTGGTGACGGGCACGGGCTGTATGACTAGACATAAGAAAATGCGGTGTGGCAGCATCTGCCTCCTACCGTTTCGTGCTGTCTGTGATAACTAACTCTATTCCGCCTCCCAGGCGCCTCTTGTCACATGACTAAGCGACTGGTGTAGGAAGGGTGGCTGGCAGACTTTCTCTCCTCCCCCCTCCAAAGTGTGTTACGCACTGCGCAGTACGCACGATCGATACCAGCCACCCACTCTGGCCGGCAGCTTGCCTACAGACATGCACGCACCCACACACATTATCTGCCACCTCCCATGTACTACAACACTTTTGACCTGGCAAGCGACATAACATGGTGCGTGTGTAAAAAGTTGTTATAGAGTTGTGTCTGGAGGGACGAAGTAATTATTTACGTGAAAGTATGCTACATTAATTTGAAACCCTGATACAGCTGTTCTCATATCATTGTAGTGTAATACACACACTGTGTAAAGTATAAATATTTATGCATACATAAATAAGCACGGCCTTGCAATGTACATTTATCTTCGTCTGCAAATATTGTTTCAATCTTTATTAACATATGTTACCATCTTTATTAACATAAGTTACTGTAAAACCTCCTTAATTGAAAGTGCTCGGAACCCAAAATTTGGACTTCGAATTTAATTGCTATGCGCGAGCATAGTAAAGAGCGTTGCCCCCTCTTTTTTTTTTTACCACACACACACACACACACTACATACAAAAGTGGTCAGCAACTGCGCAGTGGCAGCCCCTGGCAACGCACCAGGCGATAATACCAGATAACCACCACATGACTCATCCCGTCCTTCCGCCACCCCTTTCCCTCCTACTGATTCTGAAGACGGAGAGCGATAAAGGGAGGAAAAAGCTGAGTTCAGAAGCCGCCAACAGCCGGCAACTGTAAACAAACAACTGTGTGTTCTCTACCCTCCCCCTTAATCCGGTCCTACCATTCTCTAGCTTTAACAATGTCCTTCCCTGCAAATATCATTTCAATGTCTGTGGAGAAATTTCCGCACAGCTTATATTGTTTATCGATCGCACAGTGCATAGCGTCCTTGGTCATATACTAATAAGAGTTAAAAGGGTAGTTGGAGGAAGGGGGGAGATACCGTATTTACTCGTGTACTTCCCCCCCCCCCAGCCCCGCATGTATAGCCCCCTACCACCCTCAATTTCAAAGTTGTAAATTAGAGAAAAATTAATATTCCATGTATAATCCTCCCACGCCTAAAAAAAATAATTCATGCAGCAACAGCCGGATACATCGTGTTTGGCTTGGCCGCAGAGCGTAGCAGCGGACAAGTGTATCAGTAGTTAAGCGTGAGCCTGGGCAGATGGCTAGAAGCATGCGGGAGGATGAGGCCCGGGCGAGCTGGTGTGTGTGCAAACGGGAGGGTGGGAGGGGTGGGCGGCTGGCCATGCACGCGATGCTGCGTTGCCACATTCTTCAGTTGTGCAAGCTCTGCTGTGAAGTACACACACGCGTAGAGGCCATTGTTTTCGGTGACGGCTAGCAGTAGTCGCGGCGTTTTTGTTTTCATGTCAGTTTATTTAGTTACGTCGTTTGATAGTGGGGAAAAAACGGTGCAGTTTCACTGCTGAATTTAAGTTAAAAGTGGTGAAATATGCTCAAGAGCATTAAAAAAAAAGTGCCGTGAGACATTTTGATGTCGACTGCAAAAGTGTGCGCATAAGTTTGATAGCCGGTAATGCACAGGCTTTTTTAAAAAAAAAAAAAAAAGGTTCAATAGTTGAAGCACAGCTATGTTCCTTAAAATAGAATCTTTAACCTTGAACTTTCCATTGTTTACAAACACAGTTGGCGTGCTCTCGCGTTGTTGGTACTATCGGTACCGACTACCGAGACACGTTAATTAGTTGATGTAAGCATTTCTACTACGGCTTACTATTATTGTTTACATTTTTGTGAAAGTTCACAGTAATAATCGGCATATAAAACAAATATGTCGGTAATTTGAGTGCTTACACATTTTTTTGGCAGTGATGGTCCCTAGTTTGTCCCGTGTATAGCCCCCGCTCTTAATTTTTAACATAAATTTTGGGCAAAAAAGGAGGGACTGTACACGAGTAAATACGGTATGGAGTAACTCCATGCCGTGCTGAGTTGCGTCATCAGGGCTAGCGGACCACTTGGCACGCACACTGTTGCCATATCTCCGCTGACCATACAACATTTGACGCGCTGCACACGTTACTTGCAATATTTATGATTCTTAAATTTTATGGGGCACTTTTCTCAACTTATTGACGAATAATACGCGTAACTTTGTGTATATTTTAAGTACATATATGCTTCGAATTACATAACTCGGGGAATTTAGAATTAACCAAACTTCAAAGCATGCAAAATCGTATCCTTACGTTCGGGACCGAATGATAACTTCAATTTAGTATATAGCGTTTCGAATTAACAAGGTTCTACTCAAATATTTCATTAGTACATGTCTGATTTTCCCCTTAGAAGCTTCCGCAAAAATACTCATCAAGGCGACTCGCGGCCGTATTTACTTTTGTGGAGCCGTGGTAAGGGGTGTTCGCACATCCCGTATAGGGTGTACGTGTTTCGGAAGCCGTATATTCATCAAAACAAATACATACTACGTATTTCATTTTAGAAATGTGTTATTTTTATTATAAAAGATTATACAGCTGACTAACAAGAAAACTGCTATTTCGATGCAATTTTTGGGGTTTTGGAGGGTCAAAATTGCTCGGATACGATTTTACGAGGTCAGCGATTTTACGAGGTCATTTTCGGGCACCGTGAGGCCTCGTAAAATAGGGGTTCTACTGTAGTATCACCTTTAAAGTATTAGCTGGAATTTCTCAGGAAATGTAGGAAATGGACAGGAAATGTACTGGAAATTAAAATACCACTTTTGCTGGGCACCCTGATAAAAGGTCAGTATTTGCCGTCGTTTAATTTAAACTGAAGTGCAGCACAGGGAATGATGCAAAGTAAATTAACGCTGCAAGTTCAGATAATTAAATTAATTTAAAACAAATTAAAGCCATTAAAACAAAATAAATATATAAGAATGGAGGAAAATAGGCTGCTAGGCTAACAAAGTAATGTAACAGACAGAATTACAAGCACGTACAGTTGATACTTGTAAATAGGTACACACACACGAAGGGACAACATACATTTTTTCAACGGACGCAGTCGCGACGTTTCACCATTATTAAACTGGCTTCCTCGGGCGGCAAGACATGGCACAGTGCAATCCAGCAGTAGTGTGTGCTCTGTTACCTGTAAGCCTAGCAGCCGGAAGGAGAACTAAGCACGGCGGGAAATTCAAACATGAAGCAGTAATGTAGGTCCGGTTGTGATGGCTTGCAATAAATATGGGGGAGAAAAAGTGAGTTATCTGATCTTGAGGCCTGGATGTTGTCTTGATTTTCTGATGTATTGGTGGGCCTGTTCCCAGCATCTGAGTTCTGAACTATTGCAAGAAGATGGCAAGGATTTCACAATTCTGGTGCTGTAGCAGGAATCAAAGTCTTTGTTGCAGGAAACTGCATGAGCTGCGATTGGCTTTTCTTGTGGGCAGATGTTTCACCCACTGAAAATATAAAGAAACTGCAGTGTGTGTTTTAGAATTCAGGATGTGCACTTATTGTGCCGTAGTTCTTAGCAATATTGTAAAGGATTACTTGATATGTCGAACATAGAAGTCTAACACGCACGCACACACGAGAAAAATATCAATTTTCCTGTTCTAAAGCTTAGGGATAACTCACAATCTTAGAAAGTGATAAAAGTGTATTTAATAGATCAGGTTTATCATTATGAATTTATGGAACTATTTACATCTTACTTTCTGAATAATATTGTTAACTTAAGTAGAGAACAGACTTAAGTTAAGGAGCAAATACTGGGAATTGGAACATTAAAATAGGGGAACTGTTCTATCTTTAAATTGTACAGAGTAGTATGGAAGGCAGTGCAAGAGCTTTTGCTGACATAAAGTGGTGATTGTTAAAGGTAAATAGATTAGTTTTGTGTAAAAGGACTTTTATTTTTGTTCGTTGTATGGTAATGTAGTACAGTGTGGTTTTATTATGAAAACCAAGTGTTGTGTTTGCAGGAGAAGATGATGCGAGAGGAGCAGTACCGGCCACGTATCCTGATCAACGTGCACCTGGAGCATGCACGGCAGCGTGAAAGAGAGGACGAGAGAGAGCGTGAGAGGGAGCGAGAAAGAGAACGAGAGAGGGAAAGAGAGCGGTTAAGAGAGGAGGAGCGGATAGCAATAGAGCAAGCTGAACTAGAGATGCAGAGAGAGCAGGCAGCATACTCGACGCCCATGCAGCCGCCCGAGCCAGACTCCCCCGAGGACTCAGCTGCCAGCCCCGAGTGTAGTACCCCTCGCAGTCCTACCCCACCTCCTCCACAGCCACCTGAACCGCCTCAGGAAGAAGAGAGCCAGGCCTCGGTGGCGTCGAGCGCCCCGGAGGAGAAGGCAGACTCCTCTCCACAGCTTGTTGCTCCCGGCAAGAAGAAGAAATTGGATGTCAAGGAAGTGTTCAATACCGATGACGACGAGGACAACACGGTGGGCATCAAGAAGCGCAAGTTGGTTCCATTGGGTGCGTTATCCTTCTCAGACTATTGTCCATCTTCTCTTTGCCTTCTTCCTGTCTGTTACGTTTGTGCTTTTTTCAATGTTTGACATTTAAAAGAATTTAATTTTTGCAATTTTCTGCTTGAAACAGTTAGATATCGGTACAGTGAAAGTCCGTTTTAACGAGTACGGGCTATAACGAAAAATCCGCTATAACGATAGATTTAATTGGCACCGTCAGTTTCCCGGTATGTTATATGCTTAAATAATTCGGCTATAACAGATGTACAAGGGGCCCATTTTCGCTATAGCGATAGTTTACTCTACTGTAATTTTCCTCAAACAATTAGAAAACATATT